>BQNB010009904.1:66356-83665 GCA_026074375.1 Tanacetum coccineum
TTTTATTTTTCATCTTAAGGGTTTGTAGCCTCTCTTTGTTTCTTTCAATCAAAAAGTTCTTAATGTTTAATCTTGGGTGTCATTGATCTTGTGCTTCATACATGGAATGATCTAGGGATCCTACAGTTACGAACTATCGAATAGGGTAGCAAATGAATATCAAATCAAAGGCTAAAAATCATCTAAGGGATTTCACATATGGAAATAGATGCGAATCAAATGTCATAAGAATCTTTAAAAGAAGGGATATAATATATGTACCGATAGAAAACGCAACGAAAGAATCAACAAGCGTACCACGACAAAATAAACACATAACAAATAACAATACGTATCAAGATTGATAAATGAAAAGATAGAATTCTTATACCAATAACCGACTTTACTTGAAAGAACCAACTAAATAATGTTTTTATAAAAATCAATTTATAATAATAAAGAAAGTCGTTTTAGTTATATAAAAAATCATTCTTTTTTTTAAAAAATCGTCTTAAATATAATCTTTATAAAATTTATTTTAATCATGGTTGTCATAAAATTCAGAGACAGTTATTTAACAGTGTATCTCATCTTACCCATATAAATTACTTTAAACATCATTTTTATAATTATAAAATTTATCAAAAACAAGCATAAAAAAATATTATCATATCTTATTCATTAATATTATCTAAAAAAGTAGTTTTGTCAGTCAACCAATTGTCATATTGTTTCAAAATTTATTGTAAACATAGTTTCTTAAAAAAACAATAAAGAGACATTTCCATAAAAGTGTTGTATTCATAAAATCATTTCAAAATAGTTTTCACCAAACACCATCAAGATATACTTCAAAAGGTTTCCATAATTCGACATTAATATAAAATATGTTACTCAAACAAAGACATCGTAATACCAAAAGAGATTGTAAAATACCGTAAAGACTCTAACACAATTTTATTGTTTGAAAGCGAAAGAAAGTACCATGAACCATCTAGTCAGAATAACAGTGAAGCGAACATGCACAAGAGAAATTCCTACGAAGACATTACGAACTAAAAGAAGAACGTAAAGACTAATCCGTACTTACGATCAAAAGAAAAACCATAGAAAAACGCCGGTACTAACATGTCGCAACATGTTACGAAAACCAAAGGATATATAAAGAACGGAGTAATGATATGCACTAACATTTTATGAACAATTAGTGCTTAAAAGAAAATTTTAATACTCATACGAGTAATCAATACTACGGAAGAACCAATGGAACGTACCAATATCCAAAGAAGCAGATCCAAACAACCAATATTCATCAAGACGCCGAATAGAAAAGTTAGATCATCCATACCGTCATGGTACAAATAAGGGATGCTAAAATAAGGGTTATATATCCGAGCGAAAAATCGAGCAGACGAACAAACTCAATAATCGTAATAATAGTATTAACGGGTATCCGAGGTATCCGCAAGCGATAAATAGAAGGAAAACTTACTAACTTCATAACTATTCATAAAACAACCGCACATAATATAACATCTTACACTACCAACTAACAAGCAAACACTGATCAATGCAATCATGGTCACAAGTTTATGTGTGTGATGCCTTTATAATTATGTTGGCCACCATAATTATAATTGCATTCTTTCACACGTATACTTACTTCCAAGACTATACCTCTCAATGATAACGCACATATAAGCACATATACCACATTTCACATCTTGAACCACTCCAATATAACACAGAACGGATGCTCCATCAAAGAAATACTTATTTATATAAAGATAAAATTAAAACGACATAAAAGAACGAAAGTCTCGCAGTGCCTCCAAAATACAAAATATCTGAAAGAAATAACCAATAGCATCGTGACGAGGTAAAAGACGGAATAAACTTATGCTGGGTCTCGCTTGGGTTTGACTTTGCCTTCGCAAGAGTCACCCGACTCCGCGGGTCCATGCCTACTACGAGCATTCGACAAGCGATCAAATACCCTGTCTCCTTTAGTTCCATAAGAGGATCCTTCTCAATTGGCTCCTCTTTTGGATCTCTATAGCGCTTGAGTCTAATTGTAAAAATGGTTCCCCAACAAAACTTCTTACGGATAAGAGAGACATAGCTATAAATAGTAAGGATTTAATATATACCATATTAAATAATAGTAGACAAAATAGCCAAATAAAAGTTAAGCAAAATAAGATAATAAAAGCTATTTAATTAGGGGAAAGTATAACAGTTATAATCTAGGCTCAACCACCTACTTCTCTATAACCAAAGGCTCTGATACCAATCTGTCACACCTCGCCAAGGCAGAACCACGAGGCGTAACTTTATGGATATCATCACAACCCAATGGTGTCAACAATAGAGAACCACTTCATGCATAACTAAATATAAAAGACACGATGTGTCATGACAATACCAAAAACAAAGGAACCGCATCTTGTATTAATGAAAAAGGGGGTGATGCAGGGCATGTTCGAGCTCCGACTCCTCTGGCTTAGCCGTCGGTTCTTCGGTCAACACGTGAAGTCAAGTGTTTAATTATTTTGAAGAGATTAAAGGGGAAAATGACAATTTATAATTGTCAATCTATCTTTTTTAATGTTATTATTTTTGTTAAAGATATGTTTAGATTTTAGGAATTGATTTGTTTCTTTATTTGAAAAGTCAAAGATTATATTTGACTTTCTCTAGTCAAAGATTGTATTTGACTTTCTTACCCTATAAATGTAATAGGTTTAGGTGTTGGAAAATGAATTCATGCAAACAAAATACGAAACGAAATCAAATGAGAACTTCCAATGTCAGCCTAATGGACTCTCTAGACACTTTTATTAACTTCAACACCTTCATAACGCTTATCTGAAAATGGTGCTTAAAACGTCAACACAACGGTTGGTGAGAGTCATAGGTTTATGACACACAATTCAAGCTTTAAATAAATTACTGTGATTAAAAAAAACAAAACATGGCAGGACAGTTAAGCTAACTATTATACAGGCTAACGTGTATTTAACCAAAACAACCAAATCTAAGACGGAACGTGTCCCACGATCCAAGTCACAAAGCCTCACTTTCATGGGTAGAATCATCACCCGAATCCACAAATCTAAAAGTCAAGGTTAGAATCATCACCCAAAATTAAAGTCCATAACATTGGGTAGGAACGTTACCCACGATCCAAAGCCATAACATTTAGCACATAACATATAATAGCTTTATAAAAGTCCATGTTTCATTTAAACCACATAATCACATCAATTAAAACCTTTAAAAAACATACTTTGCATCATTTTCATCCTAAGAAAACATAGTAAAATGGGACTATGAAACTCACTTGATGCTCAGCTACTTGACAAAATCTTGCACACAATCTAAACACAACAAAAACATAAGTTACACTCGGTTAGGGTAATGCCCAAGCCAATGTAACAATCATATTATGGACCTCTAAACCTTACACTAAGTTTATAATCCTTTAGATACATCTCCCATATCATTTTCATACCCTGTATGACCTTATTCATTAACTTCCAATTTTTTAGTTTCCGACAGAAATTTGTAGTCACTTTATGACCACAAATAAAATACTAAAACACCTAGTTGATGGTTCTCCTTACATCCCATAGCTCCCCAATGAGTTGTGAGATAGTGCGATTTTTTAGAAAAAAATAATACTAAGTGGAACTATTTTATAAAAATTCATCATTACAAAGTACTCAGATTCGGATCTGATCGCACACCAAAAAGTTTGACATCCTTAAAAATACTTAGAAAATGTTTTAGCATTAGCCCTTCGAGCTGGAGTTAATAGACACCTAAAATATGACCTCTAATATTTGGCTAGCCCTAATTTGTAATTTAAGTAGGGGTTTTACTCCCCGAAATCAGACCCAAATCTGACACGAATTTACTGTTTTGACAACTTTTCTTGCGAAAATTATTTGACTAACTTCCCTACCTCAAAACCTTTCAAGGCCAGACTTTTTGGAAACTAGACTCTCTGAATTTAATTTTAGTCTCAAGAAAATTCATGATTGTTATTTTTATGACCAAGTTATGATTTGTAAAAGATAACCTTTCAAAACTGCCAGCTTTTAAATTCCGAATTTACAAACCCTAAAACCCTAATTACACATGCTTAACACCACTAATCATCACAAAATGATTTTTAAGGATCAAAACCCTAATTTTACAGATCTTATATAAACCCTAGTCCATCATCAAAATTGTTACATGAATAATTAAAGAGAATTAAAATAGTTAGGGTTTATTAACATACCTTAAACATTGATCTTGATACACAAGATCACCAACTTGATTCTTGAAAAAAAAACTTTTTTTTATTCAACCGGTTTCACAAACAAATAAAGGAGGAGATGTTTGTATTTATAGTGTTTACCAAAAGGTTTGGATAATTACCTAATAGAATCCTACTTAGACTAAAATTGGGTTTCCTTTCCCCCTTTTTCTTCTCCTCCAAACCGACCCAACCAAACATCCCTTAATTAATTAAAAAAAAAAATTATAAAATTTCGTCCATTTATATATATATATATATATATATATATATATATATATATATATATATATATATATATATATATATATATGTTATTTATATATTTATTTAATTTTTATTAATTACATATTCAACCTTTAATTTTGACATTTTTATAAAAACTCTTTATTCTACATTTTAAACCTTTTAAATTAAAACTAAATTAAATGACTATAAATAAATTTCATTTCTAATTTTATTTTACTAACTTAATAAAACTAAGTTCTAATTTCTATATTTTCTAAACTAAACTTTTAATTTTACTAACTACTAACACTAAAAGATATAAATACGTATACATATACATAGACATAAAATATTAAAAAAAAACCCAAAACACATAGAATTTATACCATCATTTTTAATTGTCCTCAAAATGTGAACAAAATGAAATAGGGCCACATAACAACCATAATCTCAATCACGCGAATGGAAAAACGATCACAGATAGGCTCCATTTATTGGTAGCCAAACCCACATAAGATCACATAAACACATAATTATATAGCACATAATGATGCTCAAGTCAATACTAACAGTTTGACTAACCTGCTCAAGGCACAGTTGTCATAGTAATTCTCTGTGATTTTTATTTCTAGATTGAATTTATACATGCTTTAGTTACCCGTCATTTCTATCTTTCCAGATTTCTTTCAACGATTTATGATTTTGGATTAAGGGTTAGTTTTATACACAGTGTAGTATGCATGGCTTTTTTTTCTTTCATTTTGTATGTGGCTATTGATTTTAGTTAATTTCTTTTTTAAAATAGAATCACATTAAAAAAAGATCACTGTTCATTTGTTTGTGTTTTGCCAGCCTATAAAGTGTTTGATAAAAGAAAATTTCAAAACATTTTAGGTGTTTTCAGTTTTTCACTATTTTACGTAATCACGCCATATAATGCAAAATTTAAGTATTTTGACTATTTAAATAGAAATGCAATCACCTAATTTTCATGTATTATGAAATATTATTTAAACCCAAATTCATTAAACATGGAAAGTGGGAAAAAAGAAAAGAAAGAAGGTGATGAAGACGCAAAGCTTGTGATTTTAAGGTTAATGATTGTTTTTTAGTTGCTTATCATCTTGGGTTAAAGCGATAAGCAGATATGTGTTGTTTTAATAAGAAATCATAAACGTCTCCTAACAAGATACTTTTTGTTTTCGTCAAAACTATTTTTAACAAGTATTACTTTTTACTCATGTATAATGCTTAATGAGTTAAGTATCCCATATAGGTATTGGTCTTACAGTTATAATTATAAGGGAGACTAATATTGATATGCGGCAAGTTCAATATAGCAACTCTATATTCTCTTGGTGAAAGGCATCATGTCGTGTTCATTTTGCATATAAAATCTTATAGTACATTTGATAAATTTTATAGGGCTATTAAATCACTTCCGTTGTGTTTTTTAGTTGCCTTTTCCAGTCTTTGTGAGAATACCATAATTATATCCCTAAATATATTACTCAAGGCATGACTTTCTTACCGTAGGACGTAGGTATTGCTTTATTCCGGCCATTATGTATTCCCAGAAGCCCGAGTACACTTTTTGAAATTTTATTGATTAATTTATATTCCAACTTCGTTAGTATGGGCATTATCTTAGAAAACATTCAAACTTTGATATCCCTCAATGGTTATTATCTTTTAGTCTTTATGGTTTTATAATCCATCCGAATAATCATTCTGAACAAGTCACCTTTTATCACGACTCTATCACAATTAAGAGAATCAAGGGTTTTCACTTTTGTATTAAAGAAGAAGACAAATCAAATCCAAAAAGCGTTAGATTACCTCATTATTCAAATATTCTAAAATGTTTTTAGTCTCATATGTATCCTTTTTTATGTAAAATAATCTCCAAATCCTCATTATATGTATTAGTCTCATAAATTGAGTTTTAATGAACAAAAATCTTTGGTGTTTCTAAAATACAATCGTTAGCAATACCATTTGCTACATTAGATAATTAATTTTTTCTAGCATTTGATATATGACTGATGGTATCATTAAATATGAAATAGTGTTTTTGTTTGGTATACAAAGGTAAACATATTGATAACTCTATAAGTAAACTGTGAACTTATAGGCTTTTTCTTCGTGAAAATATAATTTGATCGAGAAATGGGATGAAAGTAAGACAAAATTAGTGCTAGATGGCTTGAATTTTTTTGGTTGACAACTCGTGATAACGTATATTATTAGTTTTTGCAAAGCATATGAACCGATATAAGTCTGTGTAAAAGTTTGTATTGGTCACGGGTACTCTCAAAAGAAAAACAATCATGATGTTATCTCTTTGTTAATGGTACTCCTAATTCTTAAAACCTCCTAACACATTTAAGTAATAAAACCCGACTGAACCCATTTTGACCCATATGAAAATTATCTATTTTGACCCCAACAACACATGACCCACCTATTTTTTCACCCGTGTGGGCCCAAACTAGGTGACTTCTTTACATGCAATTTAATATGACTTGAATGGATTTTGTTTTTGCATGATGCGTTATGTATTTCTTTCTTTTTTGCTTATAATGGATATATTGAGTTTATTTTATTAATGTTAATTTGTTCTCCTTTTTGCGTGAATCTGTTATTATGTTTAATGCTCTTCGCGATCATTAAAAATGTCATCATGAATATAAAACAATAAATGAGGAACCATACAATAGGTGTTGGAACAACTTACAAGCGGTATTTAGTATTTCACACGAGGCTCAAGACATATAAAAAAGATCTAATGGTTTTGTGTGTCCATGCATTTTGAACTAAAACCATTTAGATACATGACAGTTAAAATGTATAATATATCATTAACTAGGATTTTATAAAGTTATAGTCTTTTAGATATTTGCCCGAAATAGATATACAAATTGCACACGACTTTGTCACGAAAGTAAGCATGAGAAGTAGAAAGTTACAAACATCATGACATGCCGATGTGAGTTCACAAAGGCATGTGATAAGTTCATCATTCTTTTAACCACATTTTTTTGTTTAACATCATGTTGCATGATGACAAATCATTCTTTACAGGTGCGATATTTTTCTTATTATATATAATGAAATTTCACAGATATTCTTATTGCTTGCTTTATTAAACTTTTGTACATATGCAAGGATTTCTATATAACTATTATTGAAAAAGTCCTTATAGTCTATACTATTGACTTGTCCATTTGTTAGACCTTTATCAACAATACACTACATCTCATAAAAAATTAAAAAGTACACTATACATCATATTTGTACCTTTTATAAGTTCCTTAAAGAAATGAAGAACCGAGTTTAAAATTAATACCTATAGATGAAAAGTGTGTTATTGACAACTAAGATAGTAATATATGAAAATGGTGTCTAAAGTTGCATTGTGTTGTATGTTCTAATCTTACAGCATTACTATTACATCTTCTCACATTAAGGGGAGGGATGGTATGTGACTACAGAAGAAGAAAAAGAGTTGCTTACACTTGCTATATATTTTTTTTCAGGAGTTTTGGCCCAGCAATTTAGTTAGAATAGTGCAATTGGTCTAGAGATTGAGGAACCTTATTATGTTGTATTGTTTTTTTCTTCTTAAACATATTATTATGTAATCAAGTATGATCCACTGTCGAAATAGGTTCTTTGAGATTCCTTATGTGTATCAATCAGTCCCGTTTGAGTGGGCGTGATACCAATTTAGTCATCATCTTTACAATAAGAAAAAAACATATGTATTTGAGTTGCGTTGAAGGTAGAATATGTTTTCTGTGTAATATAAACTTTTAGGTTGAATGCAAGGTTATGATCAAAATTTGAATAAGGCTCGAGTTATATCTTTTAAACACTAAGGGTCTCTTTGGTTAGACATAATGGACTGATCAAGGAATGGCATCGACGGTGTAATGGAATAATCATAGTAATTGAATGAATCATTCGTGTTCTACTGACCTATCTGATTGCTTAATACACATGTCCTTATCTGCTTTTTGGCCTTTCTTTTAAATACCCGTAAATTTCACAGGTCTTTTAGCTAGTTTAACAAATTTTATAGCACACATTTTGACTAACAAATTTTATAATAGCACACATTTGACAATATACAGATGTATTATCCATGGATTAAAAAACCTTCTTTTAAAAGCCTTGACAATATGAGAGTGGTCTCTGAGGCGGATGAGCTGCTCTTGCGTTGAGAGATCGAGAAACAATAGGATAAAAATATCCACTAGAGAACTATCGAAGATGTTTCCGCGGATATTTTTTTTATCTGAATAAATCAGAACTTTTGTAATATTTTTTTTCCCTCCTACTTTGTCCATACAAATTAAAAAAAAAAAACTAAAATCGGACTGACCTAAAATAGCAGCCCGTTACTGTAGCTAAGGGCCCACAGTCAAAACGACTGCGTATTAGTCGCCTATTGTGTATATTAGTAATAAGTGAAATCTTGCTTGTTTATATACAACAGTAAATGAGGATCTCACATGTCTAGAATATTAGTATGTTTTGAGAGGCATGTGTTGATCTAAGTTGATTATAAAATTAAAAATAAAAATTCCAAACTTACTTCGCTTCTGTGTTTAAAATGAATATATATTCTTGACTTTTTTAGTATTTTGTTATCCCTTAAAAAAGATAGGTAAAATTTGTATCTACAAAGATTGTCCATATGTTTATATAACTATATATTTAATAATCTGTAATTTTTTATATAATAAAAAAAATACATTATTTATGAGCAATTCTGCCTAATTCGGTTCCAACCGAATTCGGTTAAAACCTTAGAAGCACTTTCTGTATTTCGGTTCTATTCCAAGAGTGGGTTTAGGTGATCGTTTTTCAGAAGCATTTGGTTTACAATTGTTGTTGGGTATACGTGGAGTTTGGACTAGCATCCGGGCGTGCTTGTTTACGTGTTTGTGTGAGCACTCGTAGAGGTGACAACTTAGTCACTCGTTTCTTATTCTCGGTTTCTATTTATTGCTGGTGTCTAGAAGGGTATGTTCCTATTTACTCTTTTACATTCCTTATGTGTTTAATGTATGTTAATTATATATGCTAGACTAGATCTATCCGCTGCGTACTCGTTAGAGTTAAATTGGTTAACTTGATTGTTAAATTCCAACAGTAATTTCGTTCGAAAGTTCTTGGCCAGCTATATATTATTATGTTTAACAAAGACATTGTATTAAACAACGTTAATGTACGTACAAATCATTCCTCACAAGGGCGAGGTAATTTCATGAAGAAAAAGTACTATCCTAACCAAATCACGAAACTGAAAAAAAACGCGTGAGAATCAACTCAGTGAGCTACTTAAACAAATGTCATATATCATAGTTTCAAATCTTCATAGCATTTAACCATCCGTGATTAAATGCTTATTATCATATGGAGTAAGCTCATTTCTAAGGTTTGACTTGCTGTAAACATTTCAAGTTAAATAGAGGTAGGAAGATATATACTATATGATTAAGTGTTTGGCATTCGGTAATTGAACCGTAATATAACGTCAAGGTCGGGGGTTTGAATCTAGAATGTTCAATGTCCCATTCCTTTTTCTTTTCATTTTTTTCAGCTTTTTACTAAATACACAAAACTAACAACTCACCGCCTTATGTCACTATAAAGTCAAGTGAACATATTCTCAAACACTTGAACATCTTCAAAATCGCCATAGAATTGAATGATCTAAAATCACTTTAAGAGTTCAACTTCATCAAGCCATCTAGTATACATCTCTCTCATGTTATGAATCACAAGGAACCAACTTATGTGTGTCACCAGATTTATCCTACTCGATAGATGTGTGATGTGTCACCCGCACAAGTCCAACTATAAAACTCATGAAAGCCGAAGTTTGAGTTCCGTTCACGTTCACGTAACCAAAACTATTAATGTTTCGCAAAGGGTAACTTAATTGGTCACACGACGATTGCATATAGATTTTATTCACCAAACTTTTCTTAAATGCTAAACTACACTACTTGCAGAGCAGAATAATTATCAGTTGTCACGAAAACAAAGAAAGTACACTCATATATATATCATCGCTAGCACAATACAACAATAAATATAGGGTCGCGATTTCGATTCAATATGTTATATACATCAGAAATGACTTGTTGTGGACTGAGCGAGTTTCTTGATCAATTCAGACACAAAAAATTACTTTAAATTACTTTACATTACACAACGTGATCTCTTCCGCTGTTGTCCATGATGGTGACGTCTTGGCCTTTCCACGGCTGTTTGAACTGAAAGCCGAACTGTTGGACATTTATGAATAAAAATGAAAAGTATAAAGATAAAAGTGGTTTGAATGTGTGTATAAAATGGTGTAATGAGTTGGGTATTTATAGTGTTAAAGTGTTTAAATTTTAAAAGTTAATTTTTTTTTTATAAACCACATTTATCGTTGGAAAAGTGATACACGACTAACGATCGTTCCAACGATCGAGTTCGACCAAAACATGCAACGACCTACCAAGCCACTAAAGAGGCGACCGACCGGGACCGGCGTCGACCGAGTCGGTCGACCTCTTTATAGTGGGTAGCCTAAGTTTACATCCCACATTGGTTAGAGAAGTATAATCTTTCTTGTTTATATAGTATAGTGAATCAACATCTTACATGTTTAGAATTGTACAATGTTTTCGGATACACGTGGTTATGAAGTTGATTATAAATAAACCTGAAAACTTCAATCCGTGTTCGAAAATAAATATAAAATTCTTGACTTTTTAGTTTTCTTATCACTAATCTAATTTTTTTATTTACAAATACTGTCATATGTTTATATAACTAACTATTTAGTAATTATATTTTATCTAACTTTATAATAAAACAAAGGGTTAATGGCATATAATAGCAACGTACTTTCCCATTTGAGCCATTATCAGATATGAACTCCAAAAAGTATCACAATACACATCGAACTTTATATGAACCAATCCGATATCAGCAACTTGACCATTTTTTCTTACAAAATTCACGTCATGTGACACATGTACATGTCATGTCCCTTCTTTTAGAGCGTTAGGTTCCATGTCAGCCCCTAATACACACCGTTAGGTTGTCTTCCCCAATAAAAACACATATAACCCTAACACTAACGCATACAACCTAACGGTGTGTATTAGGGGCTGACATGGAACATATCGCTCTAAAAGAAGGGACATGACATGTACATGTGTCACATGACGTGAATTTTGTAAGAAAAAATGGTCAAGTTGCTGATATCTGATCAGTTCATATAAAGTTCGATGGGTATTGTGATACTTTTTGGAGTTCATATCTGATAATGGCTCAAATGGGAAAGTACGTTGCTATTATATGCCATTAACCCTAAAACAAAACCGTAAGAATAGCATCATTCTCAGTTAACTAGAGATGTTTTAGAATATATGAATATATGATACATGTTAAATAGAAACGTTTCACCGATCGAACTTATCTAACCCCTACCGTACGTGCAATGCCATATTGATTTTGCCGAATGAATGAAAGTGTGGCCATTCAAGTTCTTTAGGATTGTTAAACCAAATGATCCTTAAATTTGGGTTAATTAAAATATAAAGTGTTATATACCGGAACGTACAAATATTATTTTTATCTTATGTGTCGAATACATGCTCGGCCTCAGCAAAACCAGATGTTTCCAGAGGTTAACTCGATCAGTCAAATAACAATTACCAAAAAATTTACTTTTTTTTTTCATTTAAAAAAATCTAGATTTTGAACACTGCACAAAGTAATTTTGTTGCTAACCCACCAGCCAATCATCGTGTGAAAACGGCAAAAGAATCTAAACCAAGTAAATAACATCAAGGTAAATACGACATAAAGATTATTCTATGTACCTACATGACCAAGCTTCAGAAGAGACCACTTGTTATAAATCATCATTTGCCATTCAGTAACAGTCATGCCAAAGTGAAATCAATAATGTTAAAACATGTCAAATATCACTCACGAAAAAAGAGCCTCATTTTGGAGTGAGGAATTCTCTTAAAATAATGTTTACTTCCATCAATCCGAAGAAACTTCTGAATAAAATAACGTTTATTTGACTTGTGGAGTGAGGAATTCTCTTTATATGTTTTGTGTTTGAAATTTTTTTAAAATATACCGGTCGCTTAAAGTGTTTATTTTTTTTAGACCTCAAAAAGGTCTTTTAAAAGTACATTAAATAGGTCTCTTAAAAACATGTCTGAAAAGTAACTTACACACAAAATGAAAAGTTTTTTAGGCGACTTGAGAGACCAGACAACTGGTCTATTTTAAGAAGTTTATTTTTTGATGTCTAGAAAAGGTAAACACTTTAGGTGACCGGTCTATTTTATGAAAATTTTCTCTTTTGTATTTCCATAAATAAAGTAAAATATACGTTGTGTGTACGTTGGTTTAAACTAATTCATAATCAAGGTCTTTACCTTGGCACATGAAATGTAAAGAGGGAATCAAAAGATCTCGTGGGTCTCGGGACATTAATAGATTTTTTTGATGTAGTATTAAATTTTTTTGAAAAAAAACATCAATTATTCTTAAATACATTTTAAATGGATTTGGTCTATTAAAATGTGTTTTTATTATTACGATTCAAAAAAAATTATGCACCCGATCATATTTATCCTGGTTAGTTCTGTCCATAAATGTAAGCTCATCTATTGTTCATATGTTGTACAATGAACTTTTTTGCGGCGAAACAATAATATATATTTATGACATAGAACATTTTCTATTGATTTTGAATTAATACATGCTGACATAAAAATAATTAAAAATGTTTTGCATGGAGATCATTGGAACACGCGCTACCTAAGAACCCGAAGTTGTAAGTTAACTCGGGTCGACAACTTAAAACAAAATCATTACATAAGTTAACTAAAATATAGTGTCATACTTAAGTTAAATTATATACCTTTTAAGAAAAGATTAACATGTACCGTAATAAAATTTAACCAGCAAAAAAAAAATTGTGTATTATTATTCATTAAGGACTAATAATGCATGTTACTAAAAAACTAAAACACTAACATATAATAAAAAGTAACTATCAAATACTAATAGTTTATGTTATTAGAAAAATCGTATGACAAACATGTAAAAAAAACTAACCATTGGGAACTAATTATGTCTTTTACTATTCATAAAATAGTGTATGAGTAGTAGAAAATTATTTGGTAAATGCTAAATATTATATTAGACTATAATTAGTAGCTGACATTTTGGAAAAACTGCCCAAAATTACATGAAATAAATGAAATATTTTGTTGGCCACTAGAAAATAGTGATCGAAACTTTTAGCTAATTTATGAATCGTTGTGACCGATAGCAAGCCAAAAGTTGGTGTATTTCTTACAATTCCGACACTATTTTAAAAAGGCAATGCTACATTTAGAAAAGTTTACAAAATGATATCCACACAATGACTTGTCAACTATATGTAATAAAAAATAAAAAAGATTATGATGTAATATGATTAGATCACAAGACATACTAAGTTATTGTGTGAATATTATCATAAACTCTTTGTGAATATATCATTAATCATTTTTAAAAACCAATCAAACAGTTAATTAAAAGAAAACTGAATAGTTAATTTTTAAATGACCGTTAACTTTTTTTCAACTTCTTTGCATTCCCAAGGTTATCAAGTATAAGTTAAATAGATATAGGACGATATAAAATATATTTATGAGGTAGTATGACGGTAATTGCAATGTAACTTACTCACAATATCCATGGTTCGATTCCCGCCTAACTAACTCATAATGTTTTATATTATTGTAATAAATCATGTTTTGCTGTCCTTTTTATCGTATTTTTCATAAACATTCCTTCGTCTTATATTGTTTTTATCAGTTCCTAATCTTTGCTTGCCGCAAAATTTTTTAGAACATGTGATAGATGTCATCAATAATAACTTAAAATTTTGAAAATTAACACAAACCATATTTCATGTATCATATAATGAGCAACTAGGCCATTTCGCCTCGGGTATTCATATTAACCTATACACGTTTCACCGTTCTAACGAAACTTATCTAACCCTGATCGTATAAAGCCATATTAATTTTGCTGTGACATGTGACCAACATGATTTAAGGCGTGGCCTCATGGAACGTCTCTACCGAGCACATATGAGTTTGGTCCTTTACATTCTTACCATTGTACTACTCAATCATGCACAAAGTTTCATTTAAACTGATCTGGGTGTCCATTGCAGTCCCTGCGACTAAAAAATAAGGTAACTCTGGTACAACATTGGTGACTCGATGCCTCTACATTTCGAGAGACAATATCAGGAGACTCTGACGATTATGTCCTACCACATCACATGTATAACTCTTTCGTTCATTTGGTACTAAGGAACAAAGTGATGCTTATCGGGTTAGCACACCAAGAACTTAGGATCCTCACACCACTGACAATTATACGTTTTCTTTTGACAATCCCAAAACAAATTTACAGTGATAAAACATTACGAATTAATGCCCAAAACAAGTTTATCTCTCCTCACAAAGTATAACCCTTCTCTTTCATCTCCCTTTTCTTTTAATTTTTTTTAACTAAAAAAAATCTCACTAAAAAAGATTATTCCCATCAAGATTCAATTTTGATACAAATCCAAATAAAAAATGTAAAACAAATATCAAACCTGGAATTTTTAATAAAGAAAATAGATTTAAAAAAAGTGAAATCTTGAAACACCAATGTCATCAAACCACCCACCGCCTCCGGTCGACACGTTTTATTGTATACATTTGCCGACTAGTCGTTTAAGGTGTTTTCGACAGCTCAGGCGTCTCAGATTCCGGCAATGAACAGTCGGTCCAATTCTCATGATTAAGATTTTGTTGGATTATGGTAGTCGAATAGCACGAATATGTTACGAATACGTGAGCCTATTGGGGGCACACACGTTAATACGCGGAGAACACGTTTTTATACTTCACATTTAAGACAAAACCACAAGGACTCAAACGAATTAAGACATAAACTTGTTATGTCTTGATGAGCTAGA
The DNA here is from genome assembly GCA_026074375.1 of Tanacetum coccineum. Lineage (NCBI taxonomy): Eukaryota > Viridiplantae > Streptophyta > Magnoliopsida > Asterales > Asteraceae > Tanacetum > Tanacetum coccineum. The sequence goes on from BQNB010009904.1 coordinate 81,932, forward strand.
AATAATAGGATATGCTTGAAGCTTATAAGAATTAGATTGGGTATATTCCAAGGGATTGTAGAGCCGGTTTGGATAAGGAAGTGGAATGAGTAATTGTGATGGACTTGTGACTTGTATTCCTAAGTCTATCACAACTTGGATTAAAGGGCTTATATATACCCCTCTCCCCTTATTCATTCTTCACTCCAAATCATTTTCTTTCTTATCTATCCACCGAAATTGCCAAGCCCCTCTCTAGGGTTGTTTTGGGTTTCGGTAACAAGTCCACAACCGAATTCATCATACACTTTTCAAGGTGTTCTGTATCGTAGCATCTCCTAGCTCGACGTGTTTGTTATTTCATTGGTTCGAAGTTAAAAACCATAACCAAGGGGTTTTCGGTTAACAGATTCAGTCCAAGAAGGTTTTCGGTTAAATTAGATTTTTACAAACCCTAATTCGGTTTGTTGGTTTTCGCATATCATCTCAAAGGGTGCGTTTGGTATTCGATTGATACAAGGGTTGTTTGGTTCGTGGGGTTAAGCCTAGCAAGCTTAACGTGTTCGGTTGACGTGATTGTGTGAGCAACCGTAGAGGCGATTGTTTTAGTCGCTTAATTCGTTTTCTTGATCAATTGGCTAAAAGGTACGCGTTTCTATTTACCTTTTATTGTGTGTTAACCATATGCTATCACTAGATCCAAATCCGCTGCGTACTCGTAGTAACTTGGTTACTTAGATGTTAAATCCCAACAATGGCATCACGAGTCAACTCGTTTTAGCTTTATGGGTTACATGTTTTATGTTTTAATTATAGGCCTAGATTACATGCCTATTATTATTAAAACATATGCTATGATTTGCTGCGTTTAATATTTTATTTATGTTTTACTAGAAAAATATGGCAATAATATTTAGATTTTTGCCATAAGATAAATAAAATATGTAGATATTGATCTTGAAAACTATTAAAAGTTAATATAGGTTAAAAAAGAAAATTAAAATTGTTAATTTAGCTTGCATGATTCCTTTTTAATAAATTGCCTATTCCGGCAATAAAACCCACTCAATCACAATATGTGGTGAATGGGGCAATCTAGGCACTTTAGCAGAAAACCTAGTGAGGGTCTTATGGTTCTCCATTTGGGGAAGACTCGTTAGAGAACTCGGATTTTACATGTTTACTTGTATGATTAATGTCATCTTTTGATTATGAATCTAAGTATGCATGATTATTAAACGTCTAAATTGTTTACGCCTCCATCTTTTTCTTCTTTATGGACTTGTCATTAAGACACTTCAAGAGCGGAATAAGAACATGTAGGGCATAAACAGAGTACTGGACTTCTTTATCATCCCCTTTGTTATTTTTATTTACCCTAACACCTATAACCCCATTACCTTTCAACACGTTTGGCTCATTACTGTTTTGACGACCGGCCACACCCACCACTTTCACCACTTTCACGTCATCTTGTTTACCATCTACTAACACCTTCGTTTCCAACTCAAGATCTTGAACCTGTACCCTTGTGTTTAGGTTGTTTGCTTTGGCGATGGTTGTGGTGAACCGTTCGTCCTCAAAACGGGCCTTAGTGATACGGGCTTTGAAGAAGGTTTCTCCTAAAGTTATAGGATTCGACCTTAACAGTTCCTAAAGTTGTAGGTCCGTGAAGCGTGCTTCCGTTGCAAGGGATAATGAAAAAGCTTCGCTTAAAGTTGTGGGGTTTGACCTTAAGAGTGCACATTGTAGAGC
>BQNB010009905.1:0-85484 GCA_026074375.1 Tanacetum coccineum
CTCTTGTATCTAGCGCTGTGTATTATGAAGTAGCACCCCATGTGGTATTCCGCTGCATTGTTGTATTTTTTGGGGTGTTACACCATTGACTCGTCTCCTCAGCTTCTTGACATAATTGCAGATTAAACTAAGTTAGTGAATGAAAATTATATAAAAAAGTCCCAAAATTCTTCTCCTAGAGCGGAGTTGTGAGTTTTAAGGGTTTCTCTTCACGGGTCTCTCTCCTAATGAACGTCTACCCATCTAAAAATAAAAATAAAATTGGAATTATGATACGACAAAAGAGATTAATTAAAAACCCGATCCGTGAAGTTTGACCAAAGAAATTAAGTTTTAACTAGTTAATAAAAAGACTCTTTTTATTTTTGGCTAATTTGGTCAGGACCAAATCACACACACAAAGAAAAAAGCATCTCTCTTCCGCTCCAACATGTACCCTAACCATCATCACTACATCGATCTAGAGGATGAGGCACTAATCAATCATGCGAGAAAAGCTATCTTTCAGGAAATTTCTATACCAGGCTGTGTTAGGATCTAAAACTAGATAGATCTTCTAGCCTTCATGGTTGTATAGTACTTATGTAATCACAAGTATATACGTGAGAGACTCTAACAATTGTTTAGGCGGAAACTAAACAATACCGTATAAAGAAGAATAAATATAAACAATGATCCTCTATGGATCTCTCTATTGATAATAAACTATTTTTGTAATTCGTAATTGGTACCAAACCCTAATGCTAAAGGTTTCTTTTATAGAGAAGAAACCCTAAATTGCTCAACAAGATTCCTAAAAACGCGTAAGAGATATACATCAATCTCTTCCTAATATATCTCATTCCTATATTAATGAGATAATTCTAGAATATAACTATAATTCCTTAATTACAATAATCACGTCTATAAATAAGATCAGCAGATTCTATATCTGTCAGCAGAAATGAGAACATGACCAGCAGGAACATAATCAGCAGAAACGACTTAATGCCATCAGCAGAAATGAACATCTCTAACAGCAGAAACGACACTTGGTCTTTTTCAATAATTCCCAACAATCCTCCCCTAAACTTGGTTTTGACTCCGTTAATTCCAAGTTTCTAGATAGATCTTCTCAAAGCAAGAGGATTGAGTGGCAGCAGAAACAAATACCAGCAGATACAAGGTAACCAGCAGCAACAATACAAGCAGCAGAAACCGTAGAAGCAACATCCAAAACAGCAGCATCAAATGAAACAGCATGAACTCGATGAACAGCAGAATCAAATGAGGTAGCAACATTAAAGAACAGCAACTTCCAGTCTTTGCAGCAACTATTCGTCACAGCTCTTCAGCAATCCATCATATCAGCAACATTGACAATTATGTACATCAAATCATAAAGTTTCAGTCTATTCTCATCACTTCCAGGTGTGTTAACTCCTGTGAGAGGTGAATCATTGAAAAATGTAAATGGATTTGATGTCTCTTTACCAGTTAGCCATTTACTCTGGAGTAGTCAGTCCTTTGGCCACCAGAAAGGTGTATGTCCATGGTCAACTGAAAACCATTTCAACTCTCAGTACTTGAAACATTGGTGAGTTGAATACCATATGGTTTTTGGCAAACCATTACAGCCATCAACGGATTTGATATGCCTTTACCTGTAGCCGTTTGCTCAGGGCTAGTCAATCCTTTGGCACCTAGAAAAGGTAAATTCCATGGTGGATTGATAACCATGTCAACTCTTTGTACATGAAACTTGGTGAGTTGATATACCATCCACTTTTTGGTAAAGTGTCAACCATATAATATGGATTTGCAATTTGTCTTTACCATAAGCCATAATCTTATGGACTAGTTATGGTTTTCCACAGCCTTTACCACAAGCCATAAACTTGTGGGCTAGCCAACTCTTCACTTAGACAGATATGGTGAGTTGAAAACCATACAACTTATTTGCAAGTTGTCAACTATAGAACGGATTTGAGAAGTCTTTACCAAGAGCCGTTTGCTCCTGGACTAGCCATTTTTCATCCCAACAGGAACATGGAAAATGAATACCATCCAGGTTTTGGTAACCTGGCAACCATCAACGGATTTGAGTGACACACTAAAGCCGTTTGCTATGGTGAGTCAGACTCTTTCTTGGCTGATAGCCATGGTGAGCTGAAAACCATTTGTCGTGCAGTTCAAGCACTAACACCAAAGTTATACAACACTATAGCTTTACAACACTATACTATTACAAGGATGTATCTAAATCTAAGGATGTAAAATTTTTTTTTTTTTTTACTAAACTAACTAAACTATTAAGGTAACTACAAACACTAACTCAGAAACAACTTACATAAGAGCAGATGCAAGACTCTCATATGCTTTCCTTAAGCCAGCTTGGACCGTCTGAATGATATTCCTAGCAACAACAACATCCCGACAATACGAGGGTGGAACTGTGAGCCTGTGGCGTAACATACGTTCAAGCAGTGTTGCCCGGATAGGATAGAACTTGTCCACAAACATATACACAGTCTTCCCATTCGTCAAATCCAGGACATAAACAGAACTCTTAGGATACAACTTCCAGCTACTCACAATCCAGTCATCTTGTGTACGCCAAAAGTCTTCCACGTCATCAGGATGAAGTGACTGACACAACATATTCACATCCCTCCAGAGTTCTAAACCAACATCTACTTCTGGGTTTAACCGAAAGTACCTATTCATCCGTCGACGCAAAAGAAGGAGATCCTCACGATAAACATGAGGTAGCAACTCTTTCAAGTAGGTAAAGTACTTTCGCCGCCTGTTCTCCTGATAATAAACATGAATATAATTGTTACCAGGCGGACAACTCACAATCTCCCAATCTTTAAATGCACCATATGGAAGAGGGGGAATATAATTCTCCATGTCATCATCACTCTCACTCTCAGAACTGAAAAAGTCCTCAACAGGTTTATCCCATAGGAAGTCATCACTTCTCACCCCAAGATGTTTACTACGAGACCGAGGAGGAGAAGAGGCAGACTCAGAAACGGTTTCAACCTTAACCCGTGGATCAACAATCTCATCATCAGGTAGCTTGTCCACAAGCACAACACCATCACCAGAAATGGACTTACCCCTAAAGATAATCTCAGCAATCACTTCGTCATCCGAGTCAGGGTCATCAACAACTCGTGACATACCAATCTGTTCTTCCTCATCACTTTCAAGAAAAAACTCAAGAATACCCCCTGATGTGGATTCAAACAGAACATCAATTGGTATGTGATCAGTAGATACATTAGACGGTAAAGGTCCACCTGCGATGGATGAGAGGAAATGTGAAGGACCAGCAGCAGAATCTGCAAACGGTGAAACTCCAATCTCACGGCGTGAACCAGCAGAATCCATAGCTGCTGGAGTGGTGACAGTAGAGTCAGTAACTGGAGCACCAAATGCACCACCAGCAGGATTAGAACTACCACCACCAGCAGAATCAGGATCATCAGCAGTATGAGTTGTAGCAGCAGGAACACTAGCTGGCTGTGAAGAAACACGTTCAACCCTTTGTCTCTTAGAAGGAGGCTCAGTAATGGCAGGCTTGGGTCGAAATAGGTTGTACTGAGCACTCAACAAACGATCCTTTTCAAGGCGTCTACAAATATACTCGTACTCTTCAATCAACTGTTGTTGATGCATAGCCTTGACGTCTTTCATCGTGATGGTACCATTATGAGCTGCACACCATTGATTCTTAACCAAGTTGCGCATCATCTGTGTGACCTCAGATTTCTTCAACGGCTTACCCTTGAGTGCTCGATACCGTAAATCTGCCAAGGCTCGCTTCTTCCTTTCCTTAACAGCATTCATGCGCTCGATGAAGTTCTCCTCGTTTACATCAGCCCCCAACAACTCTCTTGCCAATGCAGGATTAGAACCAACTTGCATCATCAAGGTCAACCAGTCGGTTTTTTTCATACGCATCTTGAGATCGTCTAATTCCTTTGTGCGCTCTTCAGAAACATTTGGCAAGGCTTCCTGAGCTAAATCCTCAGCCCGTAACCGTTGTACCAACCGCTCACTAGCCTGTTCTTCTTCTAAGCTTTTCCTGGCTTGTGCATCCTCTGCAAGAAACTCAGCAGGTATATCCAAATCAGGCATAGGAGCCTTTCCCTTATCAGCAGCAACAGATGGACCAGCAGGTTCAGTAACTGCTGTGTGAGGAAGAACACCAGCAGAAAGGTTAGCGTGAAACTGCCCAAAGGATGGAGTTGTATTTGCTGTCCTTGCACGTCGATAAGCAGACCGCTTATGCCTTAGAGGAACCTCCTCCTCTTCTCGTTCCTCTACATCCTCAGAAGGAACAGCAGATTGATCATGCCCTAGAGCTGTAGATGCCATACGGGATAATCCATCGAGGTCAATATCATCCTGAATATCCACTTCCCCTTCCACTGCTGAGGCATCAACCACCAACCGTGTATCCCTCAACTGTTTAACCATTTTCTCCAACTTCTTGACTCTAGAAACAAAAGTCAAAATAGCACCCCCCATAATTTTCTTTGACTTTCCCAGCTTAGTTTCCAAGGAGTCAATACGTCCCATACACCTGTCAAGCTTTGCAGATAAACCAGTTAGTAGAGCAGGGTCCTCTGCCGTACCAGCAGCATCGGCTGTTGGTGTAGGAGCATCGTCGGGCAGAATAGGTGACTCCACATGGAATCCACCATGGGCGGTGTCATCTTCCATGAAACTGATATTATCAAGGTCCTCAGGCTCAAGATAGATGTCAGGCCTAGGTTGGGGACCAAAGATAATGGGTTCCACAAAGTCAGGGTCAACATAACCATGGGGTCTGGGTTGCGGGCCATAAATAATTGGTTCAATAACATCAGGGTCCACATACCCAGCTGGTCTAGGTTCAGGGCCAAAGACTACTGGCTCCTCAAAAATAAAGGTCTGAGCTGGCGGGGTAGGTGGAGACACAGGCTCAGGAGTATGATCCCTAATGGGAGAATGTACAGGAACATAAGGCCATGGTCTCCAGTCAGTAACAGGTGAGACAGGGTTAGGGACAACCCATTCTGTCTCAGGAATGGTAGGTGAAGGAGAGGGTGGTCTCTCAGATACAGGCTGCCTCTCCGGTGTTGGTTCCCTAACAGGGGAAACCGGAGGAGAGTGAGGTACAAGGTGTGCCTCAGCTGCACTACCAGCAGCTTCATTGGCAGCAGCATTATCCTCATTAGCAGCATCATCACCACCAGCAGCATCATTGCCAGCAGCAGCAATGGCAAGCATGGGGGTTGTCAAAGGTATTGGCTGACCCTCCCATTTAAATTTCATATTGGCAAACATTTTCCTAGTAAAGTCAAATGTTGGTCTAGGGGTTCGGTCAGCTGTCTCTAATGCCACAATCATTTGTAAAAACCTTGGGTACATTAAAAATTTATGCTTTGTAGCCTTAAGATTCCCAATCATCCCCTCTAAAATAAATCGAGAGAAATTATATACCCTACCAGTCGACAAACAAATAAGGGCTGTGGCAATGGAACTCGGAAATTGATTCCAACTTCCAGACTTAGGACTCAGACAATGCATAATGGTGTGCACCAGAAATCTCCATTGAGGAGATAAATGGATCTTAAGAAAAGTAAGAGTCCCATCCGTCGGATACCCAATAACCCTCATACCCTCAAGAATATCATTATTGGGCATGTCAAAAATGCCATTGGCATCGTCAAATTGTAACTGAGTCCTAATGAGAGACTCAGTCACGACCACCTCACGGCCGTCAATTGTGGCGACTAGGTCATGAGACCCAGCAGCATTTGGGCGAACAACAGCTGTTGCCCAAAATTGTTTGACCAATGAGTCAAACACGACCGGAGGTGCATGAGTCAAAGCGTACCTTAATGGAGAATGGTCCAAATACCTGAGGATATATGTGAAGTCCTCACGGCCTCTTTCCCTTCCCAAATATGCAATCTTGTTGTGATCATCTTTGTATTTGAGTGCCGCCATTGTTGAGGATTGAATGTAGGTTGAAGATACAGAGTATACAGAGGCAAATGATGTTGGTGTATGTGTGGGAAAGATGAAAATTTGATTTGCGATTAATTAGGTTAATTTTGCCCAATTTATGAAAAGATAACCTTTTAATTTGATTGGTAAAATTTTACCCTTGGAAGTTAAAATAATTAAGTGAAAAGAAACTTGGACGCCACCTGTTCAGGCAAGTGGTAACCGCCAAGCACCATTTAAAATAGATGTAAAACGAAAACGATTCAACTTCCATTTTTAAGACCAGCAGGTATAAAGTCAACCAGCAGTAACCACTCTTAAAACCAGCAGAAACAAGTCAAGCAGCAGAATTGATATATGAGCAGCACAAACTATTCATTCAGCAGATACATTGTTACACCAGCATGATTGGAGACTACCAGCAGAAACGAAGTGACTAGTGGCAGAGACCAACCAACCAACAATATCAAAATAAACACAGCAGAAACAAGTTACTACCAGCAGAAATAAATCAGCCAGCAGAAACATGATACTACCAGCACAAACTAGTTCAGCAACATAAATAGATGTATTGACAGCATAAACAACTCCAGCAGCATGAATGTATTCAGCCAGTAGAAAGAGTCAACCAACAGCAGATGCCATGCAAACAGCAGGAACACACATCCTAGCAGCAGAAATGAATCCACCAGCAGAAGTATGCCAGCAGAATCATAGTACTACAAGCAAAAACCAGCCTGTCAGCAGGAAGAAGTATAACTAGCAGCAATATTGACTACCTGCAATCACAAGAAAATAATATCCCACAAAACACCATATCCACCTGAAAGAAAGTTAGAATATACAAGTATACAACAACAAGCCTCCCCTTAGGCTTATACCTCCCTTCAATTCACGAAAGAGGGATTCACCATCCCAATATGGACCACCAGATACGCAAATCTTGGTCCATCAAATGCCTTGGTCAGTAAATCAGCCACATTAACATCGGTGTGGATCTTCAGCACTTGAATCAAGTTCTTCTCATTGGCATCTCGTATAAAGTGATGCCTAATCTCAATATGCTTGGTCCGCTGATGGAAGACAGGGTTCTTCACTATGCATATGGTGCTCTGATTGTCTATGAAGATTTTGGTATTCATGAAGTTGAAACCATAATCCAGCAGTTGGTTCTGAATCCAAAGAACTTGTGCACAGCAGCTAGCAGCAGCAACGTACTCGGCCTCAGTTGAGGAAGTAGCCACAATTGTCTGCTTCTTGCACTGCCATGAGATTAACCTTCTTCCCAGAAATTGACATCCACCTGTAGTGGATTTCCTATCCCCATGAGAACCAGCATAATCACTGTCACTGTAAGCTTCCAACTGAAAGGGAGAATCTTTAGGGTACCACAAGCCTAATTTTGGTTGCCCTTTGAGATACTTGAAGATTTTCTTGACTGCATTCAGATGAGAAGTCAGTGGAGTAACTTGATGTCTGGAACAAGCACTAACTGCAAACATTATGTCAGGTCTTGAAGCTGTGAGATACATAAGTGAACCAATCATGGATCGGTACAAATGTACATTAACTGGTGGATCAGTTTCATCTTTCAATTTGGTCTTAGCAGCTTCATAGGGTGTTGTTGCAGTTCTTACAGATTCCATGTCGAACTTAGTAAGCATATCTTTAACGTACTTGTCTTGACTGATAAAAAGACCATCAGGCAACTGTTTCACCTGTAGACCTAAGAAGAAAGTCATCTCTCCCATAGCACTCATTTCAAATTCACCTTTCATCAATACCTCAAATTCATCACACCAGGCTTTATTGGTTGACCCAAAGATGATGTCATCCACATAAACCTGTACCAAAATTATATCCCTGGAATCTTTCTTGATGAAGAGTGTCTTGTCAATAGTACCTCTTCTGTAATTGTGTTGTAACAGAAAAGTAGACAATCTTGCATACCAGGCTCGAGGTGCTTGATGAAGTCCATACAGAGCTTTAACCACTCTGTATACATGCTTTGGGAAGTAAGGATCTTCAAAGCCTTTAGGCTGAGTGACATACACTTCTTCTTCAATTTCTCCATAGAGAAAGGCACTCTTAACGTCCAGCTGATATACCAGAAAGCCCATATAAGAAGCAAAAGCCAAAAACAGTCTGATAGCCTCTATTCTGGCCACTGGTGCAAATACCTCATCGTAATCAATGCCCTCCTCTTGTCGGTGTCCCTGTGCAACCAACCTTGCTTTATTCCTTACAACTATGCCTCTGGCATCCCGCTTGTTCTTCAAAATCCATTTTGTCCCTATTGCATGTTTGCCAACAGGGAGAGGGACAAGTTTCCATACTTGCTGATTGATGAACTGTTGCATCTCTTCTTGCATAGCATCAACCCAATCAGGATCCTCAAGTGCTTTAGCTATACTAGTTGGTTCTAACTGAGAAAGGAAGCAAGCAGACAGACAATGGAGTTGGTCTGTATGATTGGTCCTTTGTTGATCTTGAATATATCCAATGAACGCACTTTCACCAAACTTGGATTTTTGAGCTCTGCTTCTTGTCATAACAGGAGACGCAAGATCACCAAGAATCTGAGACTGAGGATGAATTGTGTTCACCCGTTTGGTAGGAACTGGATTCACTTCCACAGCAGGTGCTAAATTGGTAAGAGTAGCACGAAAATCATCATCATACGAGGAAGATGTGAAGATGCCAGATGAGAGTTGATCCTTGCACACATCAGAAGGGACTGGAAATCATGTAGTGTTTTCACTTGAGCCCAATGATTGACCAGGAGGAAGTGTAGACTCATCAGCATGTACAGGAATGAAGTCAGCAGAAACAGATGTACTGACAGCAGGATTGCCCTTACCAGCAGGTTCAAAACTACCAGCAGGATTACCACCAGCAGGATCACTACCAGCAGAAGTACTACCAGCAGATACACCACCAGCAGAATCAATGCCAGCAGGATCCCTATCAGCAGAAACACCTTGGTTTCGAATTTCAGCTTCAGCTTGACTTAGTATTTCTGCTGTTTCTTGTGAGAACAAATAACCATATCGTGCAGCTGCGTCCTTAGCTTCATATTCTTGTCTTTGAAGCTTAGCAAGCTCTTCTGCATAATCTGCATTGCGTTCCATAACACTTGGATCATTGATGGATGAAGGACCTGCAAAACTATTAGAAGGAAATGAAGGAACCACTATCACGTGCTCATCCATTTCTGAATCTGAGTCATGATCTTATGTACCTGCATTTTTGTCAGTTTTAAAACGAGTATAACCTAATGAATCAGTTAAATAGTCAAGGTCAAAGTACCACTCATGACCAATTCCCTAAACATTGGGTTTATCTTCTAAAAATCTTAGATTTATAGTTTCCTCTACCCTCTTGTTAGTTAAATTATAAACCCAATAGGCCTTGCTATTTGGAGCAGAACCAACAAGATAACCTTCATCAGCTTTACCCTCAAATTTTCCCAAATTGTCACTTGTATTAAGGATAGTTATCTGACACCCAAAAGGTTTAAGATGACCTATCTGAGGAACCCTCCCAGATATCAATTCATACGGTGTTTTCTTATGGGGAGTAGTAATAGACACCCTGTTTAAAACATTGCAAGCCGTGCTGACAGCCTCAGTCCAAAACATGGTAGGTAATTTAGAGTCAAGCCAAACATGTTTCTGAGCAGCCTCTATAAAGAGTCCTATTTTTCCTCTCAGCAACCCATCTGTTGTGGGTTTCTAGGAATTACTATAGGCCCTCTTATATTCCTTTCCCTAACAAGAGTTTCTATTAGTTAATTGCATTTTGAACTCTGTCCCCTTATCACCCCTTTATTCCATGTTAACCTTTTTATTTAGCTTGGTTTTCTATGTAAGGCAATTAATTCTTTAAGGACATAAAATGTTTCATCTTTGACCAAAAAGAAATCCAAGGAAACATGCTAAAGTCATCAGTAACCACTAAGGAGAGTACTATCTGGCATACTCCTTATATTGGAATGACCAAAAGGTCCAATGCAGCGGTTTGCAGAGAGTCAGTAATAAGTCTCACAGCAGATAATAGCTTATAAGAAGCCTATGTTGCTTTCCTTTGTTGCAGGCAACACAGTAGTGTTTCAATGGATAACACTTGAGAGGTAACCCATCAACCAGACCTTCCTTAGCTAACTTGTTGATTGTTTTGAAGTTCACATGAGCCATCCTTCTGTGCCATATGGTGGATTCATCCAAGGATGCTTTTGCTACTAAACAAGTAACATTTTGTTCTGGTTGTAGTTCTGAGATGCTGAAGGTGTAGAGATTATGTTCCCTAGGAATTCTGAGTACCACCTGACCAGGTAATTAGAATTCTTCTGTAAGCACCAAACAATCAGTGTCTGTGAAGAGAACTTTGTTCTTTTTATCACAAATTTATGATACAGAGAACAAGTTAAAGTGCTGTAGCTCTTCAACATAGTAGACATTTTCAAAGTCGAGCTTTGATGTCTTTATTGTGCCTTTTCCTGAGATTCTTCCATCTCCACCTCCAAATTTGACAATGCCTCCCTTGACCTGCACAAAATCATCAAGCTTCTCCTTGTTTCTTGTCATACTTCTTGAGCAACCACTGTCAACTATACCTATGTCATTATCTGTACTAGGATCATCCTACAAATCATACAACAAAAATATTAGTACACTTGAGAGACCCAAGCCAGATCTGACTTGAGCCTGCCTTGTGGATCATTAAGTGTGAAACCATGTAGATTGATGAGATCCACCATTACTCTTGGACCCCCTGAAATGTGGTCTTTTATTCCTCCAAGAGTAACCTGCTGAGGTCTTAACAGCAGTACCCCATCGTCCCTCATTCATATACATAGGGTCATAGAATTCAGGCCAATACATATTATTAAAATATACAGATGATGGTCTGAAATATGGTCTAGCGGCAGGATTAAGCCAACTAGCAGAAACTGGTCTACCAGCAGAAACAGGTGCTGGTCTTTTAGACCAACCAGCGGGATTAGATTAAGCAGCGGCAAGATGTGCTGCCTGTCCAACCCTTCCAGTAGGATTTGGGCTACCAGTAGAATTGACTGCTGGTCTGTTTCTACTAGCAGCATGATCAGATCCACCAGCAGTAATAGATGCTGACGAATTCCTACTACCAGCAGGAACAGATGTTGCTTTAGATTTACAAGGGACAGAATCTACACAATTATAAAAGTCACAATCTTTAATCAAATGCAATTTACTACCACAAACAAAACATTTCTTAACACGCACAAAATTGTTTTTACACACATTCCTATTGTTCATTCCACTTTTATTACAAAAAGTCCTAGGAGATTTTACATTCTCCAAAACAAGAAAAACTAGGACTAGCTATCAGTGGAATTGGGTCTTCAACATTCAGACTCTGGCAAGTCCTTGATATCCACATAAAAAAAAAATGTGGAAGTCTTTGGTCTTGTCTTGAGGCTTGAACTCACAGGTTGCATAGGTCTCTGCTCTGAAGACTTGTCACAGTTATCACAAGAGACAAAGTCAATAGATTCTGAAATAGTTTCAGAAGTTTAATATTAACATTTAAACCAAAATTTACCTGTGTTTCCTCTATGTCAGACTTGTATAGGATTGGGCATATAAGTTTCCAGCTGATGGAGGTAGGAACTACATGCATTCTCCCAATCCTTGACAAACCATGAGAAAGAGGTTTAACCCCCTCCTCAACAGGGTCTGGGTAACATGTACTAGGTCTAGACAAATCAAACACTCGTCTTCTCCAAAGTACTGGTTTAAATCCTAGACCATTTTATTTCATGTAGACATAGAGCTATTTATCAATTTGTTCAATTTTTGGAAGGACTCCTTCCACATTTCAAATCAGCTATGTCGCTTCATACTTAACTTCCCATTCTTTCTTTTCTTTTTGTGCCTGATCATGTAATTTTTCAGTATAACTCAGTGTGTTAGTGGTGTTTTCTAGATTAGCAGATAAAACCCTAATCTTTTCTTCTAATGCAATCTGAGTTTTATGGTACCAATCTTTTTGTGATTCTAATGTTTTAACAGCATTCTGATATGCCTGAACTTTAATGTAACAATCATTATACAATCTATCAAGATTATTATACATATTATTAAGATCATTAATTTTAGAATCACAACCAAGGGGACAATTTTATACCTTAGGAGAAATCCCCATCATAGCAAACTCAACAGCAGCATCAGAAACACCAGCACTACCATTATCAGCATGAAGTCCAGCCATCATCCCATATACCTTCTCAATCTCACCAGTCTTGTTTTCTGTCGCATGATCCGACCAATTCACCATGGAATCAACTGAGACCAAAGCTTTTGGTTCATCTGACTTAACTTCTGTGACCTTAAAGGCAGAATACCTAGCTTTATCATCAATTGTCTTTACATTACACTCCCTAGCAAAATGTCCTAATTGAAGACATTTGTAGCATCTAATCTTCCTTCTGTCAAATCTGGCAGGTTGCTTATTGTCGTAGTTCATTTTTTGTCCTGCCTTCTTCTCAAATCTGTTAATCCTCAAGGAGAGCATAGCCATTTAACACTTTAAGTCCAATTCTTCCATCTCTAACTGATCAACCTGGTCAAAGTCTTCATAGATCATATCTTGATCTGGTTCATTCTCAGCAACAAAAGAATGTAAAACACATTCCATTATGTTGTCAGAACGACCAGATGTCTTATACACTGATGGAACAATACTTTGTTGATCAGAATAAGTAAGCTTTGAGCCAGAGCTGGCAGCTCCAATGAAAGCAGAATGAGTGGGAGCAGCAGCAGCTTTCACACCATAACTATGACCAATTCTGACATCAAGTTCAAGTGACCTTAGTTTGTTATACAGGTCATCAAAGCTCATTGATTCAAGACCACCTCTTGTTTTTAATGCCAAGGCAACTTGTGACCACGAAGAGGGAAGTGCTCTTAGAAACTTCAGGTTGATGTCATCATTGTCTGGCCTTGCCTGCACTTGATTCAACTGGCTCAGAATCTTTTGAAACCTATCATAACCCTTGTGTAAGCCTTCTTTTTCTGTCATAGAGAATTCTGTAAACTGCTGCTTGAGCATGGTCTTCCTCATCTTCTTTGATTCTTTATTCCCACCAAACCTAGCCTTAACTGCCATCCAAATATCCCTTGCATCATCATAATGATGAAAATCGGGCATATGATCTTCAGGTAGAGCCTGAAGCAACAAGGTTCTCACCTTATTCTCCCTTTGTACAGCAACATGCTCATCAAGAGAGACAGGAGGATGAACAATTGTATTTCCTTTCGCATCTTTTCCCAACCTCTTTGGACTGTTCCCTTGCTGAACAATCCTCCAAAGATTATGATCAGCATTCTGTATCCAGTACTCCATCTTCATAGCCCATATCTCATATTTGTCCTTCTCCAGATAAGGAAATTTTGCATTGTTAGCAGAGATAGAGGCTGTTTGGAACTGTTGAAACTGTTGTGACTGGACATTGTTAGGGTACTGTTGAGTAGGTTGAGTCTGTTGAAAGTGAACAGCAGGTTGAGTGAATGTAGTAGGTATTGGTTGTGAGAAATCAGGTTGAGTGAATGAAGGTATTGGTTGTGAGGGCTCAGGTATGAAAGAGTCTGAGGTATCATCTTGAGTAAATGAAGGTGAAGTAGATGAGTTAGGGTTAGTGAATTGTTGACGTGAGTAGGGTATAATGGCATGTTCTGACATAGTTTAATTGGTTAAAGAATCAAAGTTTTGTTGTGGTAACGATGATTCTTCTGTAATCAGAAGGCTCTCTCTACAACTTCTGATACCACTTGTTAGGACTGTACTAGAATAGTCTTCTGCCTAGTGGTTGTAATAGATACTTATGTAATCACAAGTATATACAGTGAGAGAACTCTAACAAACTGTTTGGCGGAAACTAACAACGTAATATAAAGAAGAACAATGATCCTCTATGTTCTTTCTATGGATAATAAATTGTTTTCTAATTTTCATCGTGCCAACCCTAATGCTAAAGGTTTCTTTTATAGAGAAGAAACCCTAATTTGGTCAACAAGAAACTAAAAACGCTAAAAGCTATACATTCATTCTTTTCCTAATATAAAAAAATCCCCCCCCTCATTCCTATATTAATGAGATGATTCTATAATTCCTTAATTACATTAATCAAGTCTATAATAAAGCTCAGCTGATTCTATCTCTGACAGCAGAAATGAGAACATGACCAGCAGAAACATAATCAGCAGGAACGCTACTTGAACTGCCAGCAGGAACGACTTAATGCCATCAGCAGAAACGAAAATCTCCACCAGCAGAAACGACACTTAGTCGTTTTCAATTATTCCCAACAATTTTATTATGTGAACGTTGCTATGAGTGGTATGTTGTGGCCCTTCCTTCATGGACTGTTAATTACCGATAACCGGTAAACGCTGATGCAATAAGAATAGATCTATTTTGGCCTAACGACATGTCTGGCATATGTTCCTCGTGAGGGCATACGGAGACATATTGTATTTAGTATTCGGATTGTTAACCACTAATTTTTGCACTAAAGAGTTAGGTTTTTAAAACACATTTCAATAATAGACATCTTAGGCTAACACCTCCCTTTAGATTCAACATCAAAGCTATTATACATATGGATTTATGGTCGATTTCGTAAGTGGTTAAAATTCAGTAAACTTTCTGGTTTGAGTTGTTGATAGTAAAAAGTCATTTCCTATGGATTGGTAAATAATTGGATGATGAGGCTTAACTTTCAGGAAACTAGAATCAAAGGTATTTCTAGAGGTGAAAGCCTCATCCTTATATCTTTTATAGGCTAGGAGCTATGGTTACATGAAGTTGGGTAAATTCAGAATCTGGATTTCTACGTTTTGTTTTGAAATATAAAAAGTATGGATACACATTAGTAAAATAAGAATTAATGAGCGAAACCTAGTAGATGACTAATTAAGTGTAAACTCTGGTTGAATACCAATTTAGGGATGAAAATACCTTGGTTAAGTCGTAATGCAATGCCGTGCATATCTTGACGACATATCTCATGATCATGTGATTCTTTTTACGTATTGACTTCTTTTATTATACTAAGACGCGTCCTGACTTTTAGGTGGTGCTTAGGCGTACTTTTCTCTCATCCAAAGATTCATCTACTTCTGATCTCTTTACTTTAACGGTGAGTTCATAGCCTCACATTTAAATCTTTTTATGTTTTAAAAACCCGCGAGGGAGATACATGCTTGTTTTAGAAAATCAAACACAGGTGATTTTATTATGTGAACGTTGCTATGAGTGGTATGTTGTGGCCCTTCCTTCATGGACTGTTAATTACCGATAACCGGTAAACGCTGATGCAATAAGAATAGATCTATTTTGGCCTAACGACATGTCTGGCATATGTTCCTCGCGAGGGCATACGGAGACATATTGTATTTAGTATTAGGAGTGTGTAACACTATCACTCCGGGTTGGGCACATGGTTAATGTTCGGTTCGTGGCTCTAGCATCGTTGTGATTATTCTATGAACTAAATGTTTTGCTATGCTTGTGTTCAAAGTGATTGTTTATAAACTCTATGGATTCACTCAACATTTTGTTGATGTTTTAGCATGTTTATCTCAGGTATATGCATGATAACTTGGATGGGATGGAATGCGAATATCGAAGGACGTGGACTTGGTAAACTTTGTACATTTGATAAAATGTTTTTAAAGGAAAATTGTCATATTGTGACTTATTTGGAAATAAGTTTTCTAAAAGTTATTGGGACCTTGTAACTCTGATCTTTTAATAAAATCGAATGTAATCTTTATTAGTAAATGTTTCTTTTAAAGTCGTTTACCGTGACTCGTGAGCTTGTATTATGAAGTAGCACCCCATTGTTGTATTCCGCTGCATTGCAAATTTAGGGGTGTTAAAGATTGGTATCAAAGCACGAATCATAGCGAATTAGGTCATTTTTCAAAACCTGGACTATGACTGTTTTCGAAAAAATTTCACGAGTCACTTTTACTGCAGAAAGTTTGCGTGTCAAGTTTGGGTGAGTCAAAATTTTTAAATCTGATTTTAGGCTTGAGAATATGATAGAGGTCATCCCTAGCTTCGAAACGGTAGGTCGCACGTCTCGTAACTCTTAAAAACAAACGTTTGGCGGCCATTTGATATTTTGGAAAACCATAAAAGTTCCAATTAGTTCTTGCTGAATTTTTAGCTTACTGCAGAAACGAAAAAAGTATTTTCGTCATTTTCTGTCGAGATTCGGGTCTCGACTAAAACTAAAAAGTTGTCCGAAACGTCGCTTTGCATAAAAATAGTTTAGAGTTCGAGTCATGAAAATGTCATCTAGCGGGTCGTTTCGGACGTGTCAGATTTAGAAAATATGTTACAAGAGTCAATATCGGCAAAATTATTTTAATGGTCAATTAGTGTTTTACCAAATGATTAGGCATAAACTACATTAACTAAAACAGAAATTTAAACTAATGAACTAGTTTCATACTTTCATTCGCGTCTAAATGTCTTAATCTTGATAATAGGTCAAAATGGGTAATTTTGATGAAAGAATATAAAGTTAGTCGATTAGACTTAGAACAGGTATAACGAGAACTAATAAATTAGATGTACACTTCCGGTCGTGTCTAAAGGTCTTGATCCTTTAAAATGGGTATAATGAGTATAGTGAGTTGGAGTTTGGGTGCGTTTGGATGGGTCGATTGTGGTAAATCCGGAATAGGAATTAGGGCAGAAAACTAAGGATTGGTTCGGCTAAATTGAGGTGCTATAAACTGAGTTTTGACCTAGGAATGTGTTAGACACCGTCCGTAGCTCCGTTTCGATATAAGAATCGGATTCTAACTCCTAAAAACGAATAAGTTATGCCTATTAGAATTTTGGAAAATGGAATCGCCAAATTCTGCACTAAGCATTTTGTGCAGAATTTTGGGTCGACTTGTACGCTTAGTAAGTTGGTCATTCTAAAAGCTTTTCCGGATTTTCTTGATCCTAAAACTAAACTCGCCGAGTCTACTTTCTAACGAAAGCGGCCTCGCGCATTTTCAATAAATAAAAGTTAGTCAAATTGAATTTACAAGATGGGTTGTCAAAACAGTGAATCTGTCCCAGAATTTCGATTGCAAGAATGTGGTGAGCTGACTGATCAAAACTTAATATTTTTAAATGCAATTTCAACTGCATCAAGTTCATAATGTGTATGAATTTTGTGAATTTTTCCAGAATTTACTGTAGGGTCTAAGTGGGCCTGCGCATGCCAACTTTGGCAAGGTTCCAGTAGACCCCGTTTGGAACATGTTGCATAGATGAATTTTTGTAAAATGGTTGGACACATTAAGATTTTTTATGAAAAATACTGGAACTTGTCAATACATATAGAAGTCTAGAAATGGAAGATGGGCGACCGTTGTGGATATTTGATATTTATTTAGGCGTCACCAAGTAACTAGTAAAACCGATGAAATTTCAAAAAATGTAAGTTGTAAGATTATAAGTGGTGTCTTGTTCATGGATTCTTCGACATAAGATTCTTACATGCCGACATATGTATTATTATATATTGTTGCAATTTATGCATTTCTTGGAAATTGTAGTCCCTAATACGCTACACCATTGTAGGTCGTGATCGAGCACGTTGCATAGACGCCTCACTGCTTTAGAGAGGAGATCTTCACTACTACCGGGACCTCAGTAGTCTTATCGTTTGTTCACTTATGATCTTGTCCGTGGTATAGGACCATTTTTGTATAGATCACTAAACTATTAGTGCCAGTTAGTAAGGATATGCTGTCGGGTGTATTTTTGTCCTCTACATAAACACCGCAACCTTTTTCTTTTCTTGTTTTTAGAAACCATGTTTGGTGGAATGTACTTGTAACGCAGAACAATGAAGATTACCTTCTGGATATTGGATGGATGATTGGGGAGCATATGTACTATCCCTGGCTTCATTATGGAGATTATGATCGTTATTACTTCAGCACTTGTGATGGTGCTTGTTGTTAACTTCATGATATATATGTAGAGGTTGTTGTTACCTCGAGACACTTGTCGTATCTTAGGAGTATCTTGACTCCTAGTGTGGACAATTCCACTCAGCGAATATATCGCCCCTTTACCTCATTCAATTGCATTAATTCCTAACTTACTACTTCTTGTACTTGCTATGATCCTTGATCCCAAACCACCTTAATGTCTTTTTATGAACAATTTATTCCAAAAATATACAATAATTTATGAAATGTTTTATCAAATTAAATGCCAAATTGCGTCGATTTTCACAAGACAAAGCAAAAATATGTTTCCCAAAAATGGATGAACAATAGTTGACGTGTTTCTCGAAATGAAATAAAAAATAATAAATAAATAAATAAATATTTCTTTCCCATTTCTATGTCAAATGATTTACTTATTTTCAAGGACAGGTCAAAAACTTTCATCATCATATATGGTGTGTAATAATCAAAAAGTTTTCTTTTGACGAGGACGGATGTATCGTCGCTTGATCCTCAATTATACTTAGCCTAGCAAACTATAAATAATTCAGGAAGAGCCACGCTATGTCGGATTAATCGTCGCCTTTAAACTAGTGATTTTGGATAAATGTATGGGTGGGAATGCTTCTAAGTAGTGGATCCTTATGCAAGTAATCCTATTTGATTCGATTTCGTAAAAACAAGTCTGAATTTTCTTGCGTTCTTTGAAATCTTTTCTTTCGGATGGTGTTGACTTAGAAAGTCACCTTGACCGAATAATTTTGAAAAATATTTCCGTGTGTCACGTGTAACCTGTGAAATCCAATCTAAATCACAATGTTGGTGATGGAATACAAAGAAACCTGATACCGACACTGAGAAGGAATTTTAACGAGATCAGAAGATTGCCAAAGTGGATAAAAGCCGAGTTCGAGTAACTCCGAGGCTAATAAAAAAAAGACTTCCCCTACATCAAATGCGTATTACTGTGCTTTCTCTTGTTACAACGATCGATAATTGTGAAGGAAATCATCCTACGACAAAACGAAAATCACTCCGGTTTTACCAATCGATAACCATGAAAAAGACTTCTCCCATATCAAATGTATCTTACATCATCCTTCTTTCATTTTTCCGATATGTCAAACAACGTCCGTAGAGGAAAGTTTCTTCTACGTCAAACTATGAATCATCCTTGTTGAATAAATCTGTAATCATGAATAAGACTTCTACCCCCGAAACGTATATGTTCGGTCATCTAATGTTACGTATGAATCCTACACAAGCTCAAGTTGTGAATTTGAGGTGTTTGATTTGTTCCTATTCTGCCTTGTGAACTCGAATACCAACATAGAGTGGTGACTCGGATACCAACGTAGAGTCAAACAAGGATGGCTTAAAAGGAGAGCCTTCGGCACAAGAGCCAAGCATAATGGTCGGATCCTACCAAATCATAGTGATGTCGTCCGTCATCATTTTCCGTAGGGAATAAAATGGTACACGATGGACAATTGGAGTTTGCCGACTTCGTGCTGGTAGATAAAAGACAATCCCGTTTGCCGTCTCTGTTTATTCAGCTGAGGAATCCTTGTGCTTGACTTGATCCCTTTTGATCATTGATGATTAACGGCGGATAGCCATAGTTGAAAATTATGTGCAAAACTTTTGCTTGTTATGTGTTTATGTGATATGTGGGATCGACAGGGTACGCCTACCCTTGCGCTCGTTGAAAAAGATGAGACATTTTTAGCCCCCCGTTGAAAGATACGGGATAAGGGTCCTTGACGCTCGTTGAAAGACAAGAGAAGGAGTCGGGTACGAGCGGTCGCGATTGGTGTGCAAGCTCGATAAATCCCGCGGTTGGCAGCCAAGCTGGTGACGATCGCGCCTGGGGCACCGTAAAGAATGCTCGAAGTTTGATAATATAAGCAAACTTGACCATTAGATAGGGTATGTATCCATGGCTATAAAGCCCGTGAGCACCCTGTAATGTTAACAATCTCTTTTTAGGTATGTATCCATGGCTATAAAGGCCGTGAGCACCCTATAATGTTAACAATCTCTTTTTGGGTATGTATCCATGGCTATAAAGGCCGTGAGCACCCTATAAAGTTAACAATCTCTTTTTGGGTATGTATCCATGGCTATAAAGCCCGTGAGCACCCTGTAATGTTAACAACCTCTTTTTGGGTATGTATCCATGGCTATAAAGCCCGTGAGAACCCTGTAATGTTAACAATCTCTTTTTGGATATGTATCCATGGCTATAAAGCCCGTGAGCACCCTATAATGTTAAAAATCTCTTTTTGGGTATGTATCTATGGCTATAAAGCCCGTGAGCACCCTGTAATATTAAAAATCCCTTTTTGGGTATGGATCCGCGTGTGAACACCCTACAATAATAAAAATCTTTTTGGATATGCATCCATGGCTATCATGCCCATGAACATCCTGTAACTTAAAAAACTTTTCTTAGGCTGGTCTTAGCTGGAATTATTTGTTGTTAATCATGGCTTGACTATTTAGCAAGCATGCCGTTATGTGATTATATGTGCTTAATGATAAGTACCTTGTTTTGATTAATGCCGTAGTGCTTTCGATGGAGTTATGTATACTCTGAATGATTTCTGCAACGATGTGATCTCTTTTGATGAAATAGGCAGGACTATTAGCAAGCATGATTTAATTAAAATTGGGTCGGCGGGGTACGCCTTTTCCCCCAAAGCTAAACGATTTGCATGTCTTGACGGTTAGCGAGCATGCAATTATGTGATTTTGTACGCTTAATGATAAGCGCCTTGTTTTGAATAATGTTGTAATGATTTTGGTAGAGTTATGTGCAGTCCAAGCAATTTTTATAATGACGCGATCTCTTTTAACGAGATCCGTTGGACAATATGTGTTTTGATTTGATCGGTGTGATCATCGATGATTCTTGAATTGATTGTCTCTTTGAAAATTCTCCAAATGCGCCCGAGGTCGTGTGGCCATAATGTGAGAACATGTGAATCCATTCGAGAGTAACATCTTTCACTCATTGCAAGTGAAATTGGGACAAATAAAGCGATTAAAGCGTCGGGACGTCGCTCCCATAAGGAGAGGAGGATGTAAAACCCCGTATTTAAGGTCAGTACTATTTCTAATCTCATATTTATTTTATAAATTTTGAAGAATTTACTTTTCCATTTCAGTCGATTTTTATTAAAATCGTCGATTTTAAAACTTTCGCGAATCCTATATTTGGAATTTAACCGTTATCGATCGAGAAATCAACGAACGCCTATTTTAAGGAGGAAGTTTTTTGGTATTTATAGGCTTTACAATGAGGTTAAGGAAGGATAACTTTACAATTATTAATTAGAGTAAGATTTGTTTTCTTTTTTTTTCTTTATCCAAAAAACCCGTCCGATTGCCTTATTTAAATATTTTTTTATTTTTTATTTATCAGTTAAATTAACTTAATGATTAACATTACCTTAAGTTTTTATAAAAACCTTACTTGTTTGCGCATACCTTTTTTCTTAAACGCAATTTACTAACTTTAAAAATAAATAACTTAGTATATTTTTATTAACCCTAACTTTCCAAA
Source organism: Tanacetum coccineum (assembly GCA_026074375.1). NCBI lineage: Eukaryota > Viridiplantae > Streptophyta > Magnoliopsida > Asterales > Asteraceae > Tanacetum > Tanacetum coccineum. The sequence goes on from BQNB010009905.1 coordinate 21,568, forward strand.
AATAGAAATTTCATTTCTTTCATATTCTAACTACTAGAACCTAATCTTATCCTAATATTACTAACACAAAAATACATATACGTATAATTACTTACACAATTAACGTGAAACCGCTTCAATCACCAAAATCATTTCTTGGTCACTAAACGTTACGAAATGAACTCCATAAAATCCAACACAAATCCAATCCCATTGAACGATCACAAAGGCTCAAGTGGATTGATTTTAAATCTCCCATATCCCCACAACACACATAAACACATATAACACATAACCCATTCATTGCAACAGATACATAAGTCAACACTAATAGTTTGACTAACCTGCTCAAGTCATGGTTGTCACAGTATCCCCTCCTTTAGGAAATCTCGTCCTGAGATTTAACCAAAAGGTTCAACTCTATCATTACCAAACAATAAATCGAGGATACCCATATCTTTCAGTAGATCCTCTCCATACACAAGTAACTTAAAGTTACACTTGAATACCAACTAACTTTTTACATATAAATCCTTACTGCTAACCACTTTGCCTGCCCACAAAAGGGTACGCATAGCAGCATAACCGCTCCAAACGAAAAGAAACATCCAACTACCTGAACCTCGCCCGTCATCGAGGAGACTCGTCAAAAACCTTAAGTTGCGTAACAACGTCATTTACAACCCGGTCTCGCAACTCATCAAAACAAGAAACTAACTTGAACCCAAGTTATAAGTTGGTACAGAAGCCCAACGTTTTTTAAAAAACATCCCATCACGACTTCGGATGTTTAGATCATAAAATAACTTTAACCAAAATCACACAAACACATCTAAGGGCATACTAAGGTCTACAAAGAATCTTATATGAACTCAACTTTAACTAAAAAACAATCCCAATGATTCCTTGCTTAACGAACAAGTGTGGATACTCAGTTTACCTGAAAGTCCTAATAAAGAACCTCGGCTTTGAGCCTAAAAAGAACCTTAACTACCACCATTCTGCTACATTTTAACCTCGTAACTTCACGATCAACATATCCTCAACCGGTTCCATCACAAAAATGAATAGTTTTGTCAAACCTGATAGCATCCAATGGCACATGCAGACATAGCAAACCGTCCAGATATTAGCTTTTAGTTTGACACATGAAACGTGTATTTACTCCACTCAATTCCTCAGAGCAATCTCAAGCAATAAGCTACATGGACCGATTCTTTTAAGAAACTCAAATGGCCCCTACATACCTCGGTGTAACTTACCTTTTTTTCCCAAAGCGAATTACACCTTTCCAAGGCGACACTTTTAGCATAACCCGATCTCCTACCTCAAACTCTAACGGTTTGCGCCTATTATCAGCACAACTCTTTTGACGGTCTCTCGCCGCTTTGAGCTTTTCTTTTATCAATACTACCTTATCCGTCGTATCTAGTACTAACTCAGGCCCAGTCAAACTACTCTCTCCAATCTCTGCCCATAAGAACATCAGCGACCTACATTTCAATCCATACAAAGCTTAAAACGGAGCACTACCAAATGCTCGAATGATCAACTACAATCCAAAATCATAACACATGCCCTCATTATATCTTCTCTGAAGTCTGAAATCACGTTTACTTTGTCCATCCGCTTGAGGATGCTAAGCAGTACTCAAATCTAATCGTGTCTCTAACACTTTCTGCAGCGTCTGCCAAAACCACGAGGTAAATCATCCATCTCAATCTGAGTTAATCTTCACTAGAATTTCATTCCTTGCTATTATCTCATCAATATAAATCCTTGCCAAACGTTCACACTTATGAATTTTCTCGTATAGCAAGAAAATGAGCTAACTTGGTCAGTCAATCGAAAGCCATACACCTAAATTCACATCATACTCACTACTACTTTGACCTTAGGAAATTTAGTAATAAAATCATGGTGATTCTATCTCATTTTTACTCAAGTACTCAGGTTGTTAAGCAAGCAAAAGTCTATTGACTTGCAGCAGCTTGTCACCACTTTAAACAGAAACCAACAATTCAAACAATATGAACTATATATTTTCTACACGTGGCTACCAATACATGTCTCCAAGGTTATAGTATGTCTTATCCGCTCCCGAATTTACCGAATACCTTGATGCATGAGCCTCATCCATTACTACCGTCCTTATCATTCCCTACTAACAGAAGCGTCATATATCGATCCATAAAGTACAAACATCTCGTCCTCCTTCTTTTTCATAGTCAATCTAACCCATGAAGCTGTTAGGATATCTTTCATCACAAACTACAAAAATAAAAGATAGAAATAGAGAAAAAAAAAGAGAAAATGGTTACATAGTTCATAAGAAAAAAATGAGAAGCAACACCCTCACCACCCTAGGATAGGCTTTAAATAGTTACAAAGTGGACGATTCTTGTGGGCTTTGAGTTGGGCCTGGTTCATAATACAAAAGGTCTTGAGCCCGACCAACTAGGCCAACTAGCTTAACTAAATTCCCGAAAACTACGTTTACTTATACAAGCCAGGAATAATTAATACCATAACTTTAAAAAATACACGCTAACACTCTCCCCCTAAAGTTGGTGGTCATTTAATTGTGGATCCTTCTTGTTACGTCTTGATCATGGAGCTTGTATTCATAGGAATTCCATTTGAAGTTCCATTTGCATGCTTTGTGATCTTGGATCTTGACTTTAACTTGATATTCTTTGGACAAAAATACTGATATACTGTCTTTGGCCTTGATTTGATGCACCCTGACTACTGAGATCTCGTACAATCTTTATCCTTGAACTTTATTGCCGCCTTGCGATCATGTGGTCTCCACCCTCATGCTCAAGATCTTGGAAAGCTATGCTAACAATCTCCCTCAACAATTAACTTTAACATGATTAACTTGTAACAAAAAAATGTTCGTTATGAGGACGTGCTTAGGTTCATGAGAGATTGCGGAAGACTTTGATAGTTTGAGCTTTCATCATGAATTTAATCTTGTGGATTGAGCATGAGGTCTTGAATCTTGACAAATCGTCATGGACTAGAAGCTCCTAGCTACCTGGCCTTGTCAGGAAACCTGCAAGTATAGGGGGGTTAGAAATAAAACATATATGGACAAAGTGTCTTTGTGTCACATTTCGACGAATAGGTTATGCAATAACACGGTTCCCCTCCCCGTTAATCAGTATAGAATACTGCCTGTAAACAGGTAGAATTCAAAAGAAATTCTCCCCCTTTTTCTATGACGAGGGTTCGCATCCTGCAGTACCGTTCACGTTACCGAAGCGTCTCAAAGCGTACAAACACGTAAGAGGAATTCAAGATAGTTACTATCTTTCTGATTGAGTCGTCAATTCATTTTACTGGAACAATTTGATCATATAGAATCGCAACCATCGTTTCTTTCCCATTTGACAAACACGCAGCTTGAGTTCAAAAAAAACTCGCAAGTCACCTACCAGAGCTTGTTTGATGTTGGGCATCAGAAGGATTTCCATCGTCACCGTGAATACTAAAGAGTATCAGTCTGATGTTCTGGCAATTATCATAAGGATAATGCGTAGGGACTTAATGATACAAAATGTTATATAATGATGTACAATCACCATTTTGTATATGGAATTTGGTGTCCAAGTGAAGATTTTTGATGGATCCTCGTTTCTCTAAGACTCATAAGTGCACATTTGATATTTGGAAATCGGAGGCTGGAGCGACTCCAACTTTTCATATCAACGATCTCGGAATGAAGAAGAGCCGATAGAAATGTGTTGATCTCCGTGAGATGTTGATCTCCGTGAGAAATGAAACAAAAATCTTTTGCTAGATTCTAAGTGGCTAGGGAGGGTTGTGCATTGCATCACTAGGTCCATGATGTCAGTCTTCAATATCAGAATCATCTTTGTGATTACCGATAGATTATGTATTGACCTAGTTTTTGCCTAGGGTTGTATGGAGGGCTTCTTTCTTTTCACCTTTATCCTTACAATTCTTTTTCATTCTTTAACCCCTTTAGTGCTTATCGAGACTTCATGATTAGTGCCTTGTTGGGTTTATTCCAGCACTAGCTCTGTCTCAGTCGGCACTATTCCCTTATTCTCACTTTACTCCTTTTTTCAATCATACCTATGACTTCTACTCTAACTAATGGAGTATTCCTGGGTAGATCCCTCCGGTTCTAGCTGGATCATGGAACTAATATACCTAACCTTAACCGCCTTATAACTCCTTGAGAAACAATAGTTGGTCAGTCTTTGGGGTATTGCCATTAAGATCCATAAAACCATTTGATAAAAAATTAATCAACGTGTCTGAGAAATAATTTGAGACACATTGAGTATTTCTAGAGTTACCAAAAAGCTCCCCCTACACATATGCACTATATTATGAAAGAGTTTTGCACATGAGAGGTTTGGGAACGCATTTATTGATTGAAGATCGTATCCATTGTTAATATGTATTAATCACATTTTAATCACTATTCTCCCCCTCAAAATTTTCATATGTGTTTACAATTTTTGACAATTAGTGAATTAAAATCAAGTTAATCCTCGGAATTTACATAAGCCTAACTAAGTCTTGGGAGAATAGGAGTGCATGTAGAATGAATCATATTATTATACTCCCCCTCAATTATAGAATAGAGTGAAAACTTAGAGTGAGAGTTTGTTAAGAACATAATTTTTAAAGAATTTGAAAATTTCTTTTTGAAAATATCTTGAAAAATTGTGCTAAATAAGAAAATATGTGAGATATGTCTAATTTACCATTATTTTCCTTAGTCCAAGCACTTACCCCCCCCCCCACTCTCTCCCAACCCCCACCTCACCCCTCTTCTCACTACCCTCCCTCACCTCTCCCCCCCTACTCCCCTCCCTCCCCTCCCCTCTCCCCCCTCCCCCCACTTCTCTCCCACCCTCCCCCCCACCCCCCAATTTCCCCCCCTCTTACTCCCCCCTTCTACTCCACCTCTTTCCCTCCCCCTTCCCCACCCTTCCCCCTCTCCTCTCCTCCACTCTCTTGCCCCTCCCTCCCCTCCCCCCCCCCTCATACCCCAACTCATCTCCCCTCCTCCCTCCCCCTCCCCTCTCCCCCCCCCTTCCTCCCCCCTAACCCCTAACCCCCCCCTCTCACCCCCCTTCCCCTCCCCCCCTATCCTTCCTTCCCCCCCCACCCCTCCCTCCCCCCCCCCCCCCATCTCCTCCTCCTCCCCCCCCCCCCCCCCCCTTCCCCCTCTCCCCCTCCTAACCTCCCCCCCCTATCCCCCCCCTTCATTACCCCACTCTCCCTACCCTCTCTCCCCTCTACCCCATCCTTGCCCCCCTCCCCCTCCCCCCCTACCCCTCCCCCCTCTCCCCTCTCCACCTACCCCCCCCTCCCCCACCTCCTTCTCCACCCCCCCCCCCCTAATCCCCTACCACTCTTCCCTTCATTCCTCTTCCCCCTCTTCCCCCTAACCCCTCCCCCCCCCCCCCCTCCCCCTCCCCCTACTCCCCCCCCCCCCTCCTCTCCTACTCTCACCCCCCTCTCTCCCCCCCCCCCTCTCTACCCCTCTCCCCCCCCCCCACTCCAAAATCCACCCCCACATATACCTCCTCCCCTCTTCCTCTTCCCCCCCCCTGCACCCTCCCCCCTCCTACACACCGCCTCTCCCCCCTCCACATCACCCCCCTTCCCTACCCCCCCCTCCCCTCTCCCCCCCACACCCTCCCCTCCATCCTCCTCTTTCCTCCTCCCCACCTCCCTCTCCCCATTATACCCCACCCCCCCCCTACCCTCCCCCCCCCTTACAGTCCCCTACCTCCCTCCCCCCCCCCCCAATTTCCCGCCATCTCCTTCCCCCCCCTCCCCCCTCTCCCTCCCCCCTCCTCACCCCACCCCCCCTCTTCCCCTCTCCCTTAATCCCCCTCCCTCCCTCTCCTACCTCTCTTCTCCCTCTTCCCTACCACTCCCCCCCTCTCTATCCTCTCTCTCCCCCCCTCCCACTCCCTTTCCTCCCTCCCCCTTCCCTCCCCCCTCCTCCCTCCCCCCCTCCCCAACATCTCCCCCCCCCTCCCCCCCCTCCCCCCTCCCCCCTTTACCCCCTCCTCCCTCTAATCCCTCCCCCATCCCCCCCTCCCCCTCCCTCCTCCCCCCTCCCCCCTCCCCTTATCTCCACTCACACTCCCCCCCCCCCCTAATCTACCCCCCCCTCCCATCCCCCCCCCCCCCCCCCCCCCCTCCCCCTTCTCCCCTCCCTTTCCAACCCTCTCCCTCCTCCCCCCTCCCCTACTCCCCCCCCATCCTCCCCTCCTTCTCCTCCCTCTCTCCACCCCCCCTCCCCCTCTCCCCCTTCCTCCCTCCTCTCCCCCACCCTACCCCCTCTCTCCCTCCTCCCCCACTTATCTCCCCTCCCCCCCCCTCCCCCCCCCCTCCCCCCCCCCCTCCCCCTCCTCCCTCCCCCCCCCCTCCCTCCCCCCTAACCCCCCCTCCCATCCTCCCTTCCCCCCCCCCCCTCCCTCTACTCCTCCCCCCCCCCATACTACCACCCCCCCCCTCCCCCAATCTCCTCCCCTCCCTCCCCTCCCCCCTCCCCCCTCCACTCCTCCCCCCCTCCTCACTCCCCCCCCCCCTACCCCCTCCCCCCTCCCCCCCCCCCGCTCCTCCCCCCTCCCCCCCCCCCCTCTCTCCCCCCCCCCTCTCCCCCTCCCTCAATCCTCCCTCCCCCCTCCCCTCCCCTCCCTAGCTCTCCTCTCCCCCCTCCATCCCTCCCCTCATCCCCCCCCCCACCCCCCCCCCCCCCCCCCCTCCCCCCCCACCCCCTCTTTCCTTCCTCCCTCCCCCCCTCTCTCTCTCCTCCTCCCCCTAATCTCCCTCCCCCTCTTTCTCCCCCTCCTCTCCCCTCCCCTCCCAATCCCTCCCTCTCCTCCCTACCCTTCCTCCCTCCCTCTAAATTCCCCCCTTCTCACCCCTCTCTACCCCTCATCCCCTACGCCCTCCTCCCCCCCCCCCCCTCTTCCTCCTCCCCCCTCCCTCACTCCCCCCTCCCCCCCCCCTCCCACCTCCCATCCCCCCCCCCCCCCCCCTCTCCCCTCCCCCCCTCCCCTTCCCCCCCCCACCCCCCCCCCTCAAAATTCCTCCCCTCCCCTCACACCCCCCCCCCCTCCTCCTCCCCCCCTAACCCCTACTCTTCTCCCCTCAATCTCCCTCCCCCTCCCCCCCCCTCCCCCTTCTATCCTCCCTCCCCAAAATCCCTCCTCATCCTCCCCCCCTCCCCCCTCCTCCTCCTCCCCCTACCCAACCCTCCCCCTCCTCGCCTCCCCCCTCTCCCTAAGAATCTTTTTAAACACATTGGAGTTTCAGAATTACCAAAAAGACTCCCACCTACACATATACACCATATTATGAAGAGTTTTGCACATGCAGAGGCTAGGAACTACATTAAGATTGAGATCGTATCGTTGTTAATCCGTATTGATCACATTTATTCACGTGTCTCCCCCTCAAGAATTGCAGATGTGTTTACAATTTTGATAATTAGTGATTAAAACCAGTTAATGTCCAGATTTCCTCCCTGAGCTAACTAAGTCTTGGGAGAACAGGAGTGCATGCAAAATGATACTAATAATATTATATCCCCTCAATGAAAAGGTTATGAGTGAAAACTTGAGTTGGAAGTTTGTTGTGCACACAATTTTAAAAGAATTTGAAATTTATCTTTTTGAAAATATCTTGAAAAATGGTGCCCAACAAGAAAATGATGTTGTATGAATCGTATGAATTATCATTTTCTTAGTGCTTCTCTTGAGCATTCAAAACTTTGAATGTTGATGTGACATTGCTCAAGACCGAGCAGGGAATATGAACTTCCTGCTTGAAGAGGATAATAGACATAATGAAACATTTCCTTTCTTTGAAGACTGAGTCCTAAGCTGACATTTACTTAGAATTCGTAGAGAAAAATTTGAAGGGACATGTTTTGAAAGCATTTAAAACTCTCGCTCGAACTTCATTTATTCACCCGTGTTAATATTAATCAACATTTCTAGGTGCGGCATAAGTTTTCGATTGACGAGAGACATGTCAGAGAAGAATATTTTTTTTATTTTTGAATTTTTTTGATTTTGTATTTTTTTTCTTGGTTTTATATTTTTGTATTTTGTTTTTCTGATAAATATATACAAAGAATTACTGTGATTTTGCAAGACGATCAAGTTCCTGAGGAGATAAGCTGGGCATACCAAGGCGACGAACCAAATAGTTGAATCGATCTACTGGAAGAGCTTTGGTGAAGAGGTCGGCCAGTTGGTAATCCGTCTTGACAAAATACAGTTCAATCGTACCCTTTTCCACGCGTTCCTTGATGAAATGGTAGCGGACGGCGATGTGTTTTGTTCTCGAGTGTTGGACCGAGTTGCAGGATATGGCTATGGCTGATTTCAAATCATAATAGATTGGAATCTTATTGAAGTGAAAGTCATAATCCGTTAACTGTGTCCGAATCCAAAGGACTTGGGCACAACAAGCGGATAGAGACACATATTCTGCTTTCACGGTTGACAGCGCCGTACAGTCTTGTTTCTTTGAGGACCAGCTAACCAGCTTTTCGCCTAAGAATTAAGCTCTACCAGAAGTACTCTTGAAGGTGTCCTTACATTCCGCATAATTAGCATCTGAAAATCCGGTTAGTTCAAAATCAGAATCCTTCGTATACCAGAGACCCGTATTAACGGTTCCCCGAAGATAACAAAAGATCCTTTTAACCTCCTTGAGGTGTTTCTCGGTTGGCTTAGCCTAGTACCGAGCACATAAACAAGTAGCATGTACAATGCTCGGTCTACTAGACGTAAGATACATTAGGGCACCAATCATGCTACGATATTTCGTTTCATCGACTAGAGACCCATGTTGATCCAGGTCAAGCTTGTCTTTGATCTCCATTGGAGTACCAACAGGATCACAAGTTTCCATTCCATATTTTTTAAGGATTTCTAACACGTAGTTAGACTGGTTTATAAAGATGCCACAGGGGGATTGGTTAACTTGTAACTCAAGAAAAAACGTCATTTCCCCATCATCGACATTTCAAAGTGGCTTTTTACGAGGTCAGAAAATAGCTGGGTATACCTAGGGTGAGTAGAACCAAAGATAATATCATCAACATAGACCTGTACCACCAAGATGTCGTCGTCGAAGCACCTTATAAAAAATGTTGGATCAATTGTGCCTTTGAAGAAGTGATTATGTAGGAGAAATGTTGACAATTCATTGTACCATGCCTTGGGTGCTTGCTTTAACCCATATAGTGCCTTCTTTAACTTGTAGACATGGCTAGGATGATCAGCATCGATGAAACCTTTAGGTTGACACACGTACACGTCTTCTTTTAGCGTACAATGCAAGAATACAGTTTTCACATCCATTTGAAACACAGTGAACGCTTTGTGTGCAACATATGCCAAAATATCCTGATAGCTTCCTTTCTAGCAACCGGAGCGAAGGATTTTTCAAAATCTATTCCTTCCTCTTAGTGGTACCCTCTCACGACCAGACGAGTCTTGTTTTGGATAACCGTGTTCTCTTCATCATGCTTGTTTTTAAATAACCACTTCAATGTAAGTGGCTTTACGTGATCTGGAAGAGGAACTAACACCCACATATTAAGCTTTTTGAACTAAAGAAGCTCTTCTTGCATGGATTCAATCCATGCGGGGTCGGTCATGGCCTCATTGACATTCTTCGGTTCCATAGTGCTTACCGTTAATGCATACATGCACATGTCACCATCGGATTTGAATTGATTCCTTGTCAACACTGGTCATGAGGGTTCTCCTATCACTTGTTCCAGAGGTTGATCCTTAGTCCATTGATATTCATGAGGGTACGGTTGGTAAAATGTATGCATGTTTGATGGATCCACATATTGGGAAGATGATGATTCAACAGCACTTGTGGATGGAGTAGCAAAAGGATTTACAAACGTATTTTCATCGAACGTAGCATTTGAAACATTGTCAGCAATTGTTGCGGGTTGATGCTGAACATGTTGTTGTGTTTCGAGCTCGTCAACATCCTGTGAAGTGTTTGGAAAATTTGTAGCTTAAGAGGATAAATTTATTGGTGTCGATGTGGTGTCTGTTGTTGTTGTAGTTGCCGTTGGAGTATGAAGAACTTGAGGTGCTTGAGCAGCCGGAACAGTTCTTGGAGCAGCTGACGGTTGACCACCAATATGAACATCATACATAGCTTCGAACAGTAAATCCAATTCCCCTTCAGTTGGTTGTTGAGTTGTTATTGTTGATGTTAGGATCTGAAACTAGATAGATCTTCTAGCCTTTGTGGTTGTATAGTACTTATGTAATCACAAGCATATACGTGAGAGACTCTAACAAATGTTTAGGCGGAAACTAAACAATGAAATATAAAGAAGAACAAATATAAACAATGATCCTCTATGGATCTCTCTATTGATAATAAACTATTTTTGTGATTTGTAATCGGTGCCAAACCCCTAATGCTAAAGGTTTCTTTTATAGAGAAGAAACCCTAAATTTCTAAACAAGATTCCTAAAAATGCGTAAGAGATATACATCAATCTCTTCCTAATATATCTCATTCCTATCTTTATGAGATAACTCTAGAATATAACTATAATTACAATAATCACGTCTATAATTACGATCAGCAGATTCTATATCTGTCAGCAGAAATGAGAATATGACCAGCAGTTCTTGGAGCAGCTGAAGGTTGACCACCAATGTAATCATCATGCATAGCTTCGAACAGTAAATCCAACTCACGCTCAGTTGGTTTTTGAGTTGTTATTGTTGACGGAGCATAGGTAAGATCGAGTCCGGAACTGATTTGTCCAAAAGTCTTGCTTTGAAGCCCGGGTTTTAAACTGCTTTGTTCAAAAGCCATAGCTGAAAGCTCATCAAATGTCACATTCATTGTCTCTATGATTTTCTTTGTCCTTCGGTTGTAAACTCTGTAAGCACAGGAATCAACAGAATAACCAATGAAAAAGCCAATATCACCTTTTGTACCAAGCTTCCCAATATCTTCACGATCATTCTTGGGATAACAGAGAGCCCCGAATACATGTAGAAAGGAGATATATGGTTTTCTGCCGTTAATGAGCTCGTATGGTGTTTTGTTAAATTGACGGTGAATGATGGAACGGGTTTGAGTGTAGCACGCAGTAGCAATTGTTCTACCAGCCTCTACTAACGTCCGATTTCTTCGTTCCACTACTCCATTTTGTTGAGGTGTTCTGACAGAAGACGCTTGGTGTGAGATGCTAACACTATCAAAGTATTCTTTAAGGATTTGATTTTTAAATTATGTGTCATTGTCGGTTCTTATGATGATGACAGGAGATTAAAAAAGGACAATGATTTTCTTCAGGAAGGTTTAAATCACTTCTGGTGCTTCATCTTTTGATCTGAGAAAGTGTACCCAAGTGTAATGAGAGTAATCGTCCACAATCACCAAAACATACTGATTTCCATTTATGCTTGCAATTCTCATTGGACCATACAAATCCATATGAAGAAAGTGTAACCTCTGCTTAGAATTTGGAACTGGTTTGGGTGAGTGAGATGCCCTTTTGCTTTTTCCTTGCTCATATAAGGGACAAAGATGTTCTTTATGATATTTGAATTTTGGAAGACCAGTGGCAAGATCGTTTTTGGCAAGGTCATTTATGGTGTCATTATTAAGGTGGGATAAACGTTGATGCCATAACCATGACTTGGTAGAAGTTTCACGAGCCATGAGGCAAATTGGGGATGCAGAGGCCATTTAATGGAGATTGATGGTGTAAAGGTTTGTTGTGCGGTTTCCTTTTAACAAATCAACACCTTCTAAGTTTCGGACGAAACATGTATTTCTTCTGAAAGCGACCTCTAAATCTGAATCACAAAACTGCCCAACCGAGAATAGGTTGTGCCCTAAGCCCTCAACGAAATAAACCTTGGTGATAAAAATATTTCCCCATTGAAGATCACTGAAACCCAGAATTGCAGCAACATGATCATTTCCAAAGCGAACAGTTCCTAAAAACTTCCAGACGAAATTGATGAGAAGCTATAGATTCCCAGTCATATGCTTGGAACAACCCGAGTCGACGCACCATAAACAAATTTGGATAGCCTGCCAAGAAAAGAAGTGGAATTTGGAAACCGTTTAATTGCAGGTTCTAGAGGGTTAGAAGTACATGCATTATCACCATTAGAGAGCAGTCAGATTGACTCTCAGATTCACTGGATGCAATTATTTTTCTTTTTAGGTCAAAAAGTCTTCCAGTTGGTGGCCACCTAAGGCAAGATCTAGGCTTACTAGGCTTAGGTGAAGAAGGTCTTTTGTTGTACCCTACTTTCTTAGGCTTCATAACCTTTGGCTTTTGTTTCTTTTGATTTTAAGTGTTTGAAACATTTGCCTTTTGTTTTTTACCACGAGAATTCATGTCATTCACATAATTAAGCACACATACATCATGATCTGTAGTAATTAAACATTGCTTACACATAGCATAAACAACTTCAGATTTATCATTCTGAATAGCAAGCTTAACGTTATTACATTCAGATGACATATGTTTCTTATTTTAGAAAGAGTAAATTCTAGGCGTGTTCTTCTACTTCAACCTTCTTTATTCTTGTTGGCAACTACTTTAGACGCAGAAGGGACCCTATCAATCTTTGTATTGCTCCTAGGTGTGCCTTTGGTCTTCGCAGGTTGTTATCTCCTGTAGACTGAGTCAGACATAACATCTTTCTAGTGATGACATGAGGTTGCGAAACAATGATGGATTGTCCTACCGCTTGCTTAACTTTGTTTGGTACATACTATCTTCCTACGAGAGAGAGATAGAGATACCGTGGTTTAAAAGGATTAATCTAAACATTCCTGGGGCAAATCACTTACATTGTTCATAACTTTTGATTCTTGTAACGTGGGTATGAGTTTGAAGTGATGTTTTGACAACGCATGGTGTTTAACGATCTTGAGAAGATCCATAGAATTGGAAGAGTTCAACATAGAGTTATGGTTTCGAAGAAGAAGGTAGGTTATCCCAAAAATTGATTGCTTACACAAGCAAGAGTATTAACACTCGTTACCTATGGTTGTGTCATTTGTTCAGAAACCTTATCAAACAATTGAGCTCTTAACTTAGCATTTTCATACATCGTGTCATGTAATTTATTTTGGAAAGAGTCAATAATTGTTTTAGTTTGAGCACGTGTCACTGAGATTGAGTCAAACAGGTTTTTGTATGTAGTCTTAAGATGAGCATTTTCCTTTTCATAATTCCGAACCTGAAACTCTAATTCCACGTTCTCATTTTCTAGTTTCTGAGGCAAAGGATCAAGGGTATTTGATACACATGGAGTATCCTTACTTTTACCCTTGAGATCTCCTAATTGAGCTTGCAACCGTTTGATCTTTTGTTGCATGTAATTATAACCTTTATCGTACAAAATTTTGTCATATTTGCATTCTTCACACTTTTTGTACCAATCATTCCAAAGTTTAGTATATTCATTCTCCTTTTTAATGATACAATTTTCAAATCGTTCTTTCGTACGTTCAAGCTTAGTTTGGAGATTTGATGAATCTACAACAGATGGATTTTGCACAATAAACATAATATCTTGACTGAAAACTGCTCTTAAGAGACGCTTAATTTCCAATTCTAATGCCTTGTACTTAGCAAGAGATTCATCAGCTTCTTTTGCAAGAGATTGGAAGTCTCGAACAAATTTGGCTGCTTCTTTCAAAAATTGTATTTTGAAATTTTGCACTCTAGCGTCAACTTGGTTAACGATAGGGAAAATTTCATCTTTTACAATTTTGTGAATCTCTTGGTGAGCAGAAGACGACCAATTGTGTATTTCTAAAGTCATTTTTTGTTTAACAACACGTTGAAGAGTCACAATGGTGCTTTTTACCTCATTTAGAAATTTTCGTGCAACACTTGGTGTAGTATCATCCGAAAATTCTTCATTTGGTATTGAAATTGATTTAGAAACATTGGCCGTTTTGGAAGTATTTGAAAAATACAACTCTTCACGTGACTTGGCCGTTTGAGAAACAAAAACCCCCGAAAGATGATTAATCTTTGTATAATTTGCCGGTTTTATTTCTTTGTTTAATTGTTTCATTTTTAAGCGACTCTCTTGAGCAAGTTCCAGTGTCTCCTCCGAATCATACACAACAGGAGGATCATGCTTTTCTAATAGAACTTTGCCATTATACAAACTCTGTTGTTTCTGCTGAGCTTGCTTGAGATAAAAAGGATTTTGATAACCCAAAGCCATTTTCTGTTCGGTGTGGTAAAACGAGTCTGGCTTAGGTGAAAGCATGTGCATCGTTTGAATCGATTGACCCGTTTTAACCAAAATATTATCTAATTCCTTTATCTTATTCTCAAGTTGAATTTGTTTATCAAGAAGCTCGTCTTCGCGTATTTTGAAATCAGACTTCAACTTTTTCTTTTCTTCAAGAAGAGAAGAAACAGTTGATTTTTCCTTTGAAAGCTGTTTATTTAAATTTGAAATTTCCTCATTCAAAGTCGTTATTTGTTTACCGGAACTTAAGTGAAGTGCATTTATCTTTTTAGTAAGACATTGTTCTTGATAAACAGACTTTTGATAACATCTTTCAAGTTTGTCATATTTTTCTTGACTAATTTCAAAACACTTTTCTTGATTTTTATATCTAGCAAGCTTAGTGGTCAAATCAGCATTTGTTTCTTTCATTTTGTGATTGACCGAGTTGACCTTTTCAACTTCAATTGCCAAATTATTATATAATGATTCAAAATAAGAACGTGTTTCCTCAACAGTTGCAAGATGTTGATCTACTGTTCCCCCATTTTGTTCCACACTAGAAACCTCAGAAATAACATTACTATCATTCTGTTGTACTTGGTGTGGTTTAGGAATGGGCTCGAGTAGCTCAATATACTGATCCTCTTGAGTAAAAATATTAAATATCTCATTATCATAGCAATTGTCATAATTGTGTACCTCAGCTGATCCGTCTGAGTCATAGACGGGAGCTTTGTCAGCTTGAGTACCCAATGTCGATACTTGCTGCAAATTAGCCATCAAAATGCAGTTTGCATTGACTTCCTCAATCTCATCAAGATCCGTTGCAGCAGCCATCAAATCAAATTCTTCAGCTTGGAGTTGAATTCCTGCTTCTTCATTTTAAGCAATCAGCAACTGAGTCTGAAGATAAGCAACATCCCTTCTCCTTGGCTTGACTGTGCAGTTCCTAGCAAGATGACCTAATCCTCTGCAGTTGTAACACCTTATATGATTACCATTATTCCTAATCACATTACCCTCAGCCCGTGCTGCTACAACATTACCATTCCTATTCGGATTTTGATTAGCAATCCCCGGAACAATAATTAGCCCATTCTGATTTCCAACATTCTGAACACCTGGATTCTGAACTGCATTCTAAACAACCTGATTCCTAACATTCTGTACTGTATTATACCCAATCTGATTCCCAGCATTCTTTCCAGCATACTGTCTAAACTTATTCCCACCATTGCCTCTAACCATCTGCATCTGTCCGTCTTGACCCATATTCATACCCGGTTGAGCAATCTGCCTATTACGAGGGTTTGATGAAATTTGCTGGTTGTTGTTGGTTGGTGTTGAGTAGTTTAGTTTGAATGCCTTAGCCATTAGAACAAGTGCTATGTTCATTGTGGTTGTGGGATCTATAATGTCTTCGGGATTTGGCATTGGTTGTTGCATGTAGTTCTGGTTGAATGATGGTTGTGGGTTATAGTTGTTGTTGTTGGGAAGTGTTTGTTGCATGTGTAACACCCCCAAAAATAGGTCGCGGCGGAATATGTTTCCAGGAGCGTTACTTCATAATACCATTGCTCAAGTCATGAGAGAATGACCTCTAACTGTGTCATTTGAAAAGAAATCTTGAATTATTTAGACTCCAATGCACAACACATAAGCCAAGCATCTAATTCACTTGAGAAAAACATGCTTAAAAAGTGTCAACATAAAGTTGGTGAGTTCATAGGTTTGTTTAAGTGTAAATGTTGAACCAAAGTTTCGGTTAAAGTATGTATGATATTTCAATCTTATATTATAGCCACAAAAACGTAGGTATGAATGTTGGAAATCAAAGAGTTGTAAAGTATGCATGACCGTTTCAATCCCCAAATAGTTACAAA
Source organism: Tanacetum coccineum (assembly GCA_026074375.1). Taxonomy (NCBI): domain Eukaryota; kingdom Viridiplantae; phylum Streptophyta; class Magnoliopsida; order Asterales; family Asteraceae; genus Tanacetum; species Tanacetum coccineum. The sequence goes on from BQNB010009905.1 coordinate 37,724, forward strand.
AAGTTAAGTATAGTTGGAGCACCATTGTTCAAGTATGTATTGCCACTTTATTCAAGGCAACGTAAATATTCATGTGTGTATAAAACAATGATTATGATTACTCTAAGATCATGAAATTGTTGCGTAGAATTAAGTGTATGCCACTTTATTTAAGGCACGGTAAATGTTCATGTTCATGTATACGTCGTTCTTTGCTCCGACATGCTATAACGTTTGTTTGCCCAGTGATAGCTAATCACCCGAACGGGGCCTTGTTTGGTCACTCCACGAATTAAGATCTTTTTTATAACATTCGCGTTTTACTTCTCCAGTTATTCACTGTTCAATTCCGCTTATGCTAATCCGTAATCAATTTGGGTAATAAGGTAAAGTAATTGTTCTGGTTTTTTAAATTGAAGTAAAACAGAACATGTATTTCGTCCCCAATAAGTAATTGAGCTATGTAGACCGGTTTGTAAAATCAATTGAAATTGCACATGCAATTAATTCAAAACAAATTATGTAAATGGAATTAGTAAACAAGCTTGTTCTCACCCCAAAAGTTGTATAGTTATGTAAACAAGGTAAAACGTGGGGCTATAAACTCACCTCGAGTGAATGATTCAACAAAGTATATCACAGAATGAAAAATGCGTCACGTAAACGCCCGAATGCAACCTAATTAATTATAGGTCGTATGAGTACTAAGTACTTTGAATAACTAATACCGTATATAATTCTATATAGCTACATCACCATCTAATTTTAATTGTGAAATCATATTTATAAAGTTAAAAACATTTATAAATATCTCTTTAGTAAAAACGACGTAACTTTTTCGTTTTAAGTCCGTTTCATACGTTTCTTATGTCCATGCTTTCGTATTAAGAAGAGTTATCAAAATATTACATTTTCATATTTTAAGTCCTTTGGTGAACAGTATTTTTTACTGTTCATGCACTTTTATAAATTTAACTATCGTAAACTCGTAAACGTCGTATCTTATTCGTTTTAACTCCGATTTTAGTGATTCTTTCGAGCACGTCTTCGTAATTAAAAGTTTTATCTAACTAATATATTTTTCAAAAATGTATTTGAGATGAATAGTGATTTTTACTGTTCATAGTTTATAAATTTATTTTTTATAAACTTTAATTAGCTTAAACGTGAAAAATCCATAACTCCTTCGTTATTGATCGAAAAATTATGATTCTTAATGTTTTGGAATCCTAAAAATATGTACTTTTTGAGAAAAATAGCCAATCATTTATATTAGAGGTGAATTCTAATAAGTTTTTATAAAATTTCTTTTATAAACGCGTTTATTATCGTATAACTTGCAAATGTCGTATCTCCTTCGTTATAAATCGGTTTTTCGAGTTCTCTATATGCCTACGATCCTTGTAACATGTAGTATTTTATAAAAATATAAAATAAATACTTTAATCTCCGAATTCAATCAGACCCCTTTTGATCTTTTTGTAAAAATGTGTTTAAACTAGTTTTTATAACTTTTTAGCTTAGATAATTTACTACAAGTCCTTTACAACAACTTATACCACATGTATTACATACATAAGGTACTTAGTCCATGATTTATCCAAATATTGTCCATGATAACAAGATCAACAAGTCTACATACTCATTGGTTCATAATCTTTAATAAGTACACTTTTTAGGTAACTACACTTGTACAATACTTATACTTCCATTCCAACATGATATTAACATCTATATAACATATGTAAAAGTATACCAAATCATAATCAAGTGTAAAAATCTATTTTACAAGTTAATAAGTTTCCTAGATGGTGATTCACTATATAAACACTATATATACAAAAAATCATGAATGTAAAGAGATTAAGGTTTTTAGATAACCTTAATATGAAGTATGATGATGAACAACAAGATCTAAATCCTAGTTTAGATATTAAACCCAAGCTTCCAATACTTAGAAAACCTTAATTTCAATAAGAAAACCCTAACTTTCTTCTTGTTAATAAACCCTTGTAATTACTTAACCAAGCCTTCAAACCTTCTTGGTATACGTTAGATATGATGTTAGAACATTTGTATATGTTTTAAATAAAATTGTATGAAATATTTAGGGGTTTTTTATGGTTGGTCGTGGGTTAGGATGGAAGAACAAGAGATATTTTGTTGTTTTTACTTAAGTAATTAAAGTGTATGAAGTTTACTTGCATAGTGTGTCTTTTATAGCAAGAACTAACTAACCAAGGTCATTTTAACTTAACTATGGTTTGGATTGAATGACCATTATGTAAGAAAAGGTATGGAAAATGTGTAAGATAGCATGGAGTGTGTAAGTATTTGGTAGGAGTTTGCTTGTAGGTTTAAATCACACATGTTATATTACAAGGTCTTCAAAATAAATATCTTCCTTATGTTTTTAGCTATATATCTGGCCATATATACTTATGTATAAGGAAATTGTGTAATTTTTAAGTATTGGGTATAATTGTGGGTATTTAGTTGAGTATAGATAGGTATTGATGCTTCTGGGTATGCCTAAATGTATTAAATTGCGAAACGTAAACACTTTACGTAACCAATAAAAATAAAATATGCAAAGTTATAATTATCCTCTAAATAATTATCTAACACTTGCTTGACGTAAACTTTAATTTGTTTGATGCCCGTTTACGTGAATGGTGATTTTTAGTTTACGCGATTTAGCTAAACGTTGGAAATTTAAAGTGAACGCGTAAAAGTGTAAAATAAATAATTGGAAGTTCATTGATGTAAAAAGGTGCGAAAATGTGAGTTGTTACAGTCTCCCCGTGTTAAAAGAATTGCTTCCCGCAATTCAGTTCGAGTTGCCTTCCGGAATAGTGTTGATGAAGAGGTGTGGGTATTTTTTTTACGTGAACAGTAACTCCAACGGTTACTTTCTCCTTTTAAATACCAAATTTTTATCCTCCATTTCTTCACACAATACTAAATCTTTCACTTAAATTTTCTCTTATCCAGTCCTTAAAAATGTTGCATATCATTACACTCTTGGCGATGGCGAGCGCGATAGCACTCGGCATTTATCTTGCCTACATCCCATATGAAGAAGAGTTTCAGTATCTGGCCTTTATTCTAGCGATTCTCGCGCCCATCATCATCCTTGCTATTGGCGTGGATCTCTTTTGGAAGGAATATATATTATTGCTAGGGGAGGGTTGTAGTAAAACTTGTATTTCCTTTATGTTCTTATGTAATCTTATTTCTAAGATAATAAACGGATGTTGTGGCAATAAATCTATTTGTTATTTTTATTTATGTCTTTCGAATATTTTGTTACCACGCTTGGTAACTCGTTTGCATTCCCTTTCTAAGTTGTTTTAACTTGAGCGTTCAAGATTAGTGACGTTGGTTTAATATTTATTGTTGCGACCAAGGCTCGGCTTCTAGTGGCTTATTTTTTCCCATCAGCTTAATGTGTCTGTTACAAAAAAAAATTTCCGACTTTATGTAGTAAGGTGGTGTAAGAGTTTACTTAGTCATTGTGATTGTTAGTTTGATTCCTCGTGATAAATATATTTTATGAATACGCACACAAAACTTGACATAAATAGAAAATTGTTTCTTGACAAGAAGTTTTAAGGTGACTACTCTCAGCATGGGCATGGTCCTCCCTGAATTATACATAGGTGAGATTCGATGCTCATTTTCGTCAAAATAATGTTATAATTTCATAATATTTGTGGGAGTGGCTTATATAAATAAGTAGAGAATTAAAGTAAATTTGACAAAATACATTGATTTGATAGATAATTTGAAATTATTCGTACAGCACAACGGAAATTTAAGGGAAAATACAACGATAATTCTTAAAGGAAATATAGTCTAAGCATTGATATCATCCTCCATGTTGTTAAGGTCTTGATTGGTTTCTCCTCCTCCTAAGGCATGCACCATTCCATGTGCCCCAGTACCTTCAGCTTGGTTTCCATGGTTTTGGATCTTTAACTCCGGGCAATCACTCCTATGCCCTTGATTCCCACATTCATAGCAAGTGGGGTTTCTAGATTGTTAGTAGCAGCAGGACTCCTACAGTCTCGGGTCAAGTGACTGGCCATTGTGATGAAACTTGCACTTCTTGCACAATGGTAGAGTTCCAACATACTCCTTCCTTTCACCAGACCCAGCGGTATAAGCTATAGCCACACCTTACTTCTTGGGAGGTTGTTGTTGAGCTTGGTTGTTGTTATCAAGTTTCCTCTTATTCTTAGCTTGACGTTCAGCAAAAGTGCAAAGTTTCTTATCCATCAGTTCGGTTGATATTTCAATTGCCTCTTGCATTGTCTTAGGCTTTGATGCCACTACACTTTCGTGGATCATGTCGAGCAAACCACCAACATATCTCTCAATCTTATCTGACTCTTCAGGAAACATTCTAACACACAGCAATGCTAGTTCCTGAACACGTTGGTTGTACCCTATCAACAATCTGTTCATATTTACACCAATGCTCATCCTTGATTCGCAGTTGTCATTGTTCTTCAAAATTGGAGGGGTAATAAAATAAGATTAGTTTAGTTATCTAAGTCGTGTTGCAAAGGTGGAATGTTATGAGATAATATGTTAAAGTTGTGTAAGAGTTTTTGGACCATCATGTTATTCACAATGCCTTTAGAAATGTTCTAGTATTTATATAGATAACCGTTATATAAATAATTGTAGAGTATGTGTGAAAGAATGTAAACAAACATCTAATGAATATGTATTTATATATATTTTGTATATATATATATTTTTATATTATATATATATAATTTAATATATATATATGTAAGACCATCATAAGTTATATACGTAATATATTTGACAGTTTATGAATCTTGTAAGCATCTAGCCTGTACCAACTAATGCCAACAAAGAGTGTGTGTATGTCCCATTTAAAAACCCTTTTGTTGATGCATGTTTGTAAATGGTTTAGTCTAGGTAAATGCAACCTAGGTTTCTCTATAACCTTTGGCTCTGATTCCAATCTTTAAAACCCTCAAAAATGGGTCGCATCGGAATAATGTTCGGGAGCGTTACTTCATAATACCATTGCTCAAGTCATGAGGAGTATACGACCTTAAAAACTGTATCGTTTGAAAAGAAATCTTGAATTATTTAGACTCCAATGCACATCACATAAGCCAAGCATCTATTTCACCTGAGAAAAACATGCTTAAAAGTGTAAACATAAAGTTGGTGAGTTCATAGGTTTTTATAAGTATAAATGTTGAACCAGAGTTTTGTAAAGTATATATGACCGTTACAATCCTTAAATGTTCACCAAAACGTACGTATTAATGTTGTAAATCAAAGAGTTTTAAAGTATGCATGACCATTTTCAATCCCAAATAGTCACAAAAGTATAAGTATAGTTGGACCACATTGTTCAAGTTTGTATTGCCACTTATTCAAGGAACGTCCAAATTTCAAGTGATGTATAAAAACAATGATTACGATTACTCTAAGTTTATGAAACTGCTGCGTAGACTCATATATATGCCACTTTATTCAAGGCACCATAAGTGTTCGTGTTCGTATAATTGTTGTGCTCCGACATGCTATAACGTTCGTTTGCCCAGTGATAGCTAATCACCCGAACGGGGCTGTCACACCCGAATAGATCTATTTTATAACATTCGCGTTTACTCTCCAAGTAATTCACAGTTCAATCCGCTTAAGCTAATCCGTAATCATTTGGGTAAAAGTAAAGTAATGTTCTTGTTTTTAAAAATGAAGTAAAACAAGCAATGTATTTCGTCCCCAAATAAGTAATTGAGTATGTAGACCAGTTTGTAAAACAAATTGAAAATGCACATGCAATTAATTCAAACCAATTATGTAAATGGAATTAGTAACAAGCATGTTCTCACCCCAAAAGTTGTATAGTATATGTAAAACAAGTAAAACGTGGGGCTATAAACTCACCTCGAGTGAATGATTCAACAAAGTATATCACAGAATGAAAAATGCGTCACGTAAACGCCCGAATGCAACCTAATTAATTATAGGTCATATGAGTACTAAGTACTTTGAATAACTAATAACGTATATAATTCTATATATCTACGTCACCATCTAATTGTAATTGTGAAATCATATTTATAAAGTTAAAAACGTTTAAAAATATATCTTTAGTAAAAACGGCGTAACTTTCTCGTTTTAAGTCCGTTTCGTACGTTTCTTTTGTCCATGATTTCGTATTAAGAAGAGTTATCAAAATATTACATTTTCATATTTTAAGTCCTCTGGTGAACAATACTTTTTACTGTTCATGCACTTTTATAAATTTAACTATCGTAAACTTGTAAACGTCGTATCTTATTCGTTTTAACTCCGATTTTAGTGATTCTTTCGAGCACGTCTTCGTAATTAAAAGTTTTATCTAACTAATGTATTTTTCAAAAATGTATCTGAGATGAATAATGATTTTTACTGTTCATAGTTTATAAAATTATTTTTTATAAACTTTAATTAGCGTAAACGTAAAAAATTCATAACTCCTTCGTTATTGATCGAAAAATTATGATTCTTAATGTTTTGGAATCCTAAAAATATGTATTTTCTGAGAAAAATAACCAATCATTTATATCAAAGGTGAATTTTAATAGTTTTTTATAAAATATCTTTTATAAACGCGTTTATTATCGTATAACTTGCAAATGCCGTATCTCCTTCGTTATAAATCAGTTTTTCGAGTTCTCTTCATGAATATGATCCTTGTAACATGTAGTATTTTATAAAAATATAAAACAAATACTTTATTTTTTGAATTCAATCAGACCCCTTTTGATCTTTTTGTAAAAATATGTTTAAACTAGTTTTTGTAACTTCTTAGCTTAGATAATTTACTACAAGTCCTTTACAACAACTTATACCACATGTCTTACATACATAAGGTACTTAGTCCATGATTTATCCAAATATTGTCCATGATAACAAGATCAACAAGTCTACATACTCATTTGTTCATAATCTTTAATAAGTACACTTTTTAGGTAACTAGTTTATATATACTTTTTATACATAAACCACACTTTTCATTCTAACATGATATTAACATCCATATAACATATGTAAAAGTATACATTCTTAATCCAAGGTTGTAAAAATCCATTTTACAAGTTAATAAGTTTCCTAGATGGTGATTCACTATATAAACACTATATACACATAAAATCATGAATGTAAAGAGATTAAGGTTTTTAGATAACCTTAATATGAAGTATGATGATGAACAACAAGATCTAAACCCTAGTTTAGATATTAAACCCAAGCTTCCAATACTTAGAAAACCCTAATTTCAATAAGAAAACCCTAACTTTCTTCTTGTTAATAAAACCTTGTAATCACTTAACCAAGCCTTCAAACCTTCTTGGTATACCTTAGATATGATGTTAGAACACTTGTGTATGTTTTAAATAAAATTGTATGAATTATTTAGGGGTTTTTGTGGTTGGCCGTGGGTTAGGATGGAAGAACAAGAGAAATTTTGTTGTTTTTGCTTAATTAATTAAAGTGTATGAAGTTTACTTGCATAGTGTGCCTTTTATAGCATGAACTAACTAACCAATGTCACTTTAACTTAAATATGCTTTGGCTTGAATGACCATTGTGTAAGAAAAGGTATGGAAAATGTGTAAGATAGCATGGAGTGTGTAAGTATTTGGTAGGAGTTTGCTTGTTGGTTTAAATCACACATGTTATATTACAAGGTCTTCAAAATAAATATCTTCCTTGTATTTTTAGCTATATATCCGGCCATATATACTTATGTATAAGGAAATTGTGTAATTTTTAAGTATTGGGTATAATTGTGGGTATTTAGTTAAGTATAGATAGGTATTGGTGCTTTCGGGTATGCCTAAATGTATTAAATTGCGAAACGTAAACACTTTACGTAACCAATAAAAATAAAATGTGCAAAGTTAATAATTATCCTCTAAATAATTATCTAACACTTGCTTGACGTAAACTTTAATTTGTTTGATGCCCGTTTACGTTGAATGATGATTTTTAGTTTACGTGATTTAGCTAAACGTTGGAAATTTAAAGTGAACGCGTAAAAGTTTAAAATAAATAACTGGATGTTCATTGATGTAAAAAGGTATGAAAATGTGAGTTGTTACAGCATGTAGGTACTTGATGATGGTTGATCTTGGTGAAACACTGGATAATAGAAAGGATTGTTTTAATTTTCCATGAGTGCCAAAGGATCATGTGTTTTTGCAAGTCGTTCAGCTCTTAGATCATCTACATTCTTTTCATTGTATTTAAAGAAATCATACAACTGAGTGTAATCTGTTGTATGCAAGTCCTTTGTTTGATGAACAATGGTAACATGTTGACTCCATTCTGGTTGTAAGTTGTTTAGGAACTTAAGATTACTGGCAATCTTTTCTGGAAAGTGTTTGTTGCTCTTGAAATCATTCATCAACTTTGAGAAACGATGATAGTAAGACTCAATCGATTCCTCATCAGTGGAAGTAAACCTTTCCCATTAATTAAACAACTTAGCCTTCTTCTCTTGAATTCCAATGTCAAAACCTTTCATCATTTGTTGAACACGTAACCAAATTTCCTGAGCAGTTTCACAACTATCAACTGCAGCATAGATGTCTTCAGGAAGATCGAGAAGAATATCCTGAATGGCTTGATCATTGGCTTCAACCTGTTTAAGTTCATTTTTAGTGAGTTCATCATCTGTCTGCTCATGAAAGGTTTCATTTACATGAACTTCACAGTTTTGATCACTTGGTTCAGGAAACATTCGTTTGACATAATGACCATTTATAATGGAATTGTAGATTAACTTTCCATTTGGTCTACTCTTAGCATAAAGAAGAAGATGAGAAGACCATGGAACATAGTTCTCTTTGTTAAGCATAGGAGGGCGGTTTTCAAGGAACCGGCTGGCTAAATGTCTTTTGAGTGCGAAATTGAAAAATGTGATGTGAAATGATATGATGGATCTTAAATGGTTAATGTGATTTTATTTGCAGTTGAAATCAATTAAGGTTCATGGTATTTTACAAGTCTTAGATTTAAACTGAGAAAAGAATTGAATTTTTTTACGGGATTTTACAAAATCAAGAAGAAACCGTGAAACAATGATTAATTATTGTTAAAATTGTTGTTGTAATTGAAGAACTTGAGCTTTTGTTTACAATTAATGAGCTTAAAAGGACTAACAATGAAATTTGGTTCACTAAAGAGGACTAACGGTTGAATTATGAATGATAGGGACTAACGATGCAAGTTATTTTCAACTAGAAGGGCTTCTTTTCAATGAAGGACTAACGGTGCAATTGTAGTAACAAGTGAGGGGCTGTATGTGAATATTTTTAATTTTAGTTTAATAATTAAAAAAATATTCCCTCCTAAAACGTTTCTTCTTCGTTTTAAATTTTAAAATGTAACGATTTTGCTTTTTCTTCCGGGGATGGCTACGGTTATCGTTGGTAGAAAATAAATTTACCCGTTGATCTAAAAAAAGGACACGATCACAATGGTAGTCATTAGAAGTCCCGTAATGAACCGTCACTCGAAACCAAAAAACCCGAAATTACTTAAAAACGTGTATAGTTTGTATTAGTTGAGTTGCTTATTCAGTTCTTAATGTCACGGTTGCGTATCCGGTTGACAAAGACTTGCTGTGTATCCGGTTGACAAAGTCTTGATGCGTATCTGGTTGATAAAGACTTGTTGCGTATCGGTTTTGATTAAACGACTTGTTTTTAATGCGGTATCCGGTTGACAAAGGAAATGCGTATCCGGTGAACTTTGAACCTGCGTATCCGGTTGAAGTTTAAACCTGCGTATCCGGTGTCCTTGGTTTTGTACTATCGTCCTTGTAGTCTTTATCTTTTGTCTTCAATAGAAACCAATAAAAATCCAATGTCCTTGTTGCTAAAAACTTGGATCTTGGTCTCCTTCTTCTCTCAACCGTGGACCACAATAAGCCAAGTCAATGAACAAACAAATAAGCTTGTAAATAAGCTCAAATAAGCTCGAAAATCTTTTATAACGAAAAATAAGCACTGAAAAAGATCCTTTCCACTTGAATAAGCCAAGTAGTAGACAAAGTCGCATCTTACTGATTTGAGAAGAAACTCGAATGATGGGAATAAGGAAAAGTAAGTTGACGTAACATACTGATTTGAGAAGAAAAAATGACACCAACAGAAATTAACATAAACCACTAATAAGCCCAAAATAACTAGAAGAACCACAAATCACTAATGAGCCATTTACGGTTGAAGCCCAACATATAACCTTACTTTTTGAAAATGTGAGATACGAAAAAGAACAAAATATAATAGGCTAAACTTAACTTTAAAACTAAGCTACGAAAGAAAAACTATAAGCTAAAATAAGCTAGAATAAGCCCGAAAATAAGTCGAACGAATAAGCTTAAATAAAATTACCACAACAAAAACACTAAATCCAACCTTGGCTCTTGATACCACATGTTAGATGATATCATTTCATCACCATAAACACACAATAAGATAAGATCTTAGAGAGAGAAAGAACTAGAAAGAGAAATAAAAGAGAGAAAATGGTTACTTGCACTTAGAGATAAATGAGAAGCAACACACTTCCTAACATGCTAGGAAGGGGTATTTATAGTTACAAGAGATAAAACCTAAGGTGGTTCATTTGGGCTTTATGGTGGGCCGAACATAATACAAATGGGCTTTAAGCCTGACACCTAGGCCCAATTAGCTTAAAAGTGATTTTCATAAACTACGTTTTCTTATACAAGGCTCGAGATTGATAATGACCATCACTTTACTAAAAACACGGCTAACACTCAGGCCAAAGCCTATTTAAAAACCATAACTTAAGTGTGAACTCTGTCACTATACCAATTACTCAACTGATGATTGCTATAGGATTCTTTACTGCATGATATGCAAAGTGGAGGATCATGGGACCTTAGATCATGAAATGTAGTTTGCTTTACAAAAAAGGAGTGAAAACTACAATGCTTAGCCTTATCAGAATGCATTTCCTTCTAAGCAGATCCTAAAAGCAAAGGGAAAGCCTTTCCCACCATGCATACACTGTGGTTTCAATGATCACATACCTGATGATTATAGAAACTACCCTGAGTATGATATCTATGGAAGTTATGATTACTTTACCGCGGGACACAATCGTGTCATTCATATAAGAGGGGGAATACTAGTTGAGTCCACTTAGTCTAGGGAGTCTTCAATTGGTGTAAAGTGTAATACATGTGGAAGTACTGTACACTCCACCACTGACCATAGTGAGTTTGATCACTTCACCTCGGGTCGTATCCCCAACGGAAGTCGTGAAGTGAGATTGGATATAATTCGGATTCGAGTTAAAGAATGAATAAAGGATTCTTTGGAATTTTGTGATTACACTACGAATATAATAGCACAAATTAAAACATGAACTTAGCACGAATTCTTTAATTCTCGAATTAAAAAGTTGAAGCTAAACTGAAATTTAAAATCTAAAAGCATAATTTTAAACAGATGTTATACCTAAAAATTCAAACACATTTAATAAGAAAATTTTGGGAAATATGATTTAGATTTGTTAAACTATTTTGATTTTTTTATGAATTACTAAAGTGAATATGAATTACTAAAATAAACTTTTTCTAAATTAACACTAAATTTATACTTTTTTTTTTCAAAAATACTAGAAGTAAAAAAAAAAAAAAAATTTAAGGAAAAAGAATTAAAATTTTAACAACTATTTTTCTAATTTTTATGAGTTTTTTAGAAAAGAAATTACTTAAATCCTATTTTACTTCTAGATAAATACAAGTTTAATGGAAAAATAAGAAAAAATGGGTATTTATCTATTAAAACGGTGCAGAAATTTAATGGTTCAAAAATGCCCAAATTTCTTAAACTAATTTAAACCAAATTTCTGCCAATTTAAAAACCTAATCCTATTTTAGGGTTAGGGATTTTTAATTGGCAAAATTAGGGTTCAATTAGTTTATAAAATTTGGGCATTTTTGTTCCATTAAATTTCTGCACCTTTTAAGTAGATAAAAACCATTTTTTTTATTTTTCCAATAAAATTTGTATTTTCTAGGAATTAAAATAGATTTTAAGTAATTTCTTTTTCTTAAAAAACTCATAGAAAATAGAAAAATAGTTGTAAAATTTTAATTCTTTTTCCTAAAATTTTCTTTTTAATTCTAGTATTTTTGAAAAATAAAAAAGTGAATTATGTGTTAATTTTAGAAAAAGTTTAATTTTTAGTAAATTCATTTCTCTGTTAGAATTTCATACAAAAATTCAAAAAGAGTTTAAAAAATTCTAATTCTTTTTCCCAAAATTTTCTTTTTATATTTTTGAAGTTTTTTTGTATAAATTTTGTTTTAATATTAGTGCTTTAGATTGAAATTTCAGTTTTAGCTCACGTTATTTTTAATTTTTGTTGTATTAAAAATATAGAGGCTATGTTCATTGTTTTTAGTTTGTGTATTATATTCGTAGTGTAATCAAAATTCAAAATTCCTTTATTCATTCTTACCTCGAATCCGAATTATTTACAAAATATCAATTCCCGAACTTCGTTGGATTACGACCGCAGACATGAAATAATTCCAAGTTAAAAATATACATATGTGTTGTTCTTATGTGAGATTTTATCCTTTTATTTCTCTTGTTTGAGTAAGTATTTGGGAATAAATTGTCACCGGGATTAATACTATATTATATATAAATTTGCTAGTCTCAAACGATCACACCTATATGCGACTTCAAGATAAGTATATAATTGCACTAAAACAAACAAACCGCATTGAAAACAGATTTAATATGGCTAATACAGTTTTCTATCATTTGGCTTGTACGCTTTTCTATCTTCTAATTTTCTTCTTTTGTGTTTATTGTTTTTTAAATTGATATTTGTCTTACCAAACCTGTCGGCCAGTTATCTCAGGCTGAACCTCTCATTTCTTTAGACAAACGTACATAGCATAGGTTTAAACCAGGTAAATAGACTAATAAAATTACTGATGAATATTGGATTAATGTTCCTACTCTTAGTGTTTGACACCATACTTTACCACCGCGAACTCCATCTTGACGGGTACACTGCTCGTTAATGTGTTGTTTTTAGGTTTGTCGGCTAAATTATAAATGTAAAAACTATTGATTAATCAAATAATTGATCTACACGACAGCACATCATTCACACTTAAGAAAGATGTTCTATGAGAGTCGGGAAAATTTTTTACACAAACTGCAGCAAACACCTTGTCTGGATACCAATTTGCACTTCTATCTTGAGTGCATAGCTTATTTCCTATGAAGCAATCCATAGCAAAGAATGTATGTTTTAGGATATAAACTGTGGATGCAGACATTGTTTATAAACTGTTTACTTTTCGTAGCTTTCTTTCTAACATCCTTCCAAACAGTCTTTGTTGAGTAAATTCTTTTCATTGCCAATTGTTATCTACAAATAGCTTGATATGTTTTATCAGTAGTAATAAAGGAGTATGAAGAATGTTTGCTATACAAGGGTACTTATATTTCCAATTTTGAGGCCACTTCCACCCATTATCATCTAATACCTCATGTAATTTGTCTTGGTCTTTAAGGTCAGTATAGAAGATCTCTTTTTTACTTATCATACTTGATAATGAAACTGTTAGACTTAGTTTTTAGTAAAGTGATGGTCATTAATATTCCCGAACCTTGTATTAGTCTAGTTTATGTTCCCGAGAATTTTATAAGCTAATTGGCTTTAAGTTATGGGCTTAAAGCCTATTAGATATCAAACGGCCATGGAAGCCCCATTAAAACACATGCAGTTTAATTCACCATCTCCCCCACCTCCTTTTCCGCTACCGCCGAATTTCTCTCTTGCCGGCCGCCATTCCCCCCTTACTGTTTTTCCAAGCAAGCCCTCATCCCCGCCCCCCCCGATGCACTACCCCTGCTATATAAGTCCCTCCTCCTATCCGCCCGTACCCCCGGGCTACCTTCGATGTTTATGAGCTTCCCCATCACTTCTAAAATGTTCCCCGACCCCCTTGCGTACTTATATAAAGCCCTCTCCACTTGGAGAGGGTGTTGGTTCTTTTTTTTATTATCTTAATCAACCATTTCTTTCTTTTATTCTTTCTAGTTTGGTTTCTATTGAAGACAAAAGATAAAGACTACAAGGACGATAGTACAAAACCAAGGACACCGGATACGCAGGTTTAAACTTCAACCGGATACGCAGGTTCAAAGTTCACCGGATACGCATTTCCTTTGTCAACCGGATACGCATCAAGTCTTTATCAACCGGATACGTAGCAAGTCTTTATTAACCGGATACGCAGCAAGACTTTATCAACCGGATACGCAGCAAGTCTTTGTCAACCAGATACGCAACTGTGACATTAAGAACCGAATAAGCAACTCAACTAGTACAAACTATACACGTTTTAAGTAATTTTGGGTTTTTCGGTTTCGAGTGACGGTTCATTACGGGACTTCTAACGACTACCATTGTGATCGTGGTCCTTTTTAGATCAACGTGGTATATTTATTTTCTACCAACGATAACCGTACCATCCCGGGAGCAAAAAGGCAAAATCGTTACATTTTTATAAATTTAAAACGAAGAAGAAACGTTTTAGGAGGGAATTTTTTTTTAATTATTAAACTAAAATTACAAATATTCACATGCAGCCCCTCACTTGTTACTACAATTGCACTGTTAGTCCTTCATTGAAAAGAAGCCCTTCTAGTTGAAAATAACTTGCATCGTTAGTCCCTATCATTCATAATTCAACCGTTAGTCCTCTTTAGAGAACCAAATTTCACCGTTAGTCCTTTTAAGCTCATTAATTGTAAACAAAAGCTCAAGTTCTTCAATTACAACAACAATTAATCATTGTTTCACGGTTTCTTCTTGATTTTGTAAAATCCTGCAAAAAAATTCAATTCTTTTCTCGGTTTAAATCTAAGACTTGTAAAATACCATGAACGTTGATTGATTTCAACCCACAATAACAATCACTTTACCTATTTAAGATCCTTGCATATCATTTCACATCACTTTTTCAATTTCGACTCAACAAGACATTTATGCAGCCGGTTCTGAAAACCGCCCTCCTATGCTTAACAAAGAGAACTATGTTCCATGGTCTTCTCATCTTCTTCATTATGCTAAGAGTAGACCAAATGGAAAGTTAATCTACAATTCCATTATAAATGGTCCTTATGTCAAACGAATGATTCCTGAACCAGGTGATCAAAACCGTGAAGTTCATGTGAATGAAACCTTTCATGAGCGGACAGATGATGAACTCACTGAAAAGGAACTTAAACAGGTTGAAGCCGATGATCAAGCAATTCAGGCTATTCTTCTCGATCTTCCTGAAGACATCTATGCTGCAGTTGATAGTTGTGAAATTGCTCAGGAAATTTGGTTACGTGTTCAACAAATGATGAAAGGTTCTGACATTGGAATTCAAGAGAAGAAGGCTAAGTTGTTTAATTAATGAGAAAGGTTTACTTCTACTGATGGGGAATCGATTGAGTCTTACTATCATCGTTTCTCAAAGTTGATGAATGATTTCAAGAGAAACAAACACTTTCCAGAAAAGATTGCCAGTAATCTCAAGTTCTTAAACAACTTACAACCAGAACGGAGTCGACATGTTACCATTGTTCATCAAACAAAGGACTTGCATACAACAGATTACACTCAGTTGTATGATTTCTTTAAATACAATCAAAAGAATGTAGATGATCTAAGAGCTGAACGACTTGCAAAAACACATGATCCTTTGGCACTCATGGCAAATTCCAACAATCCTTTCAATTATCTAGTGTTTCACCAAGATCAACCATCATCAAGTACCTACATGTTGTAACAACTTACATTTTCACACCTTTTTACATCAATGAACATCCAATTATTTATTTTAAACTTTTACGCGTTCACTTTAAATTTCCAACGTTTAGCTAAATCACGTAAACTAAAAATCATCATTCAACGTAAACGGGCATCAAACAAATTAAAGTTTACGTCAAGCAAGTGTTAGATAATTATTTAGAGGCTAATTATTAACTTTTCACATTTTATTTTTATTGGTTACGTAAAGTATTTACGTTTCGCAATTTAATACATTTAGGCATACCCGGAAGCACCAATACCTATCTATACTCAACTAAATACCCACAATTATATCCAATACTTAAAATTACACAATTTCCTTATACATAAGTATATATGGCCGGATATATAGCTAAAAATACAAGGAAGATATTTATTTTGAAGACCTTGTAATATAACATGTGTGATTTAAACCAACAAGCAAACTCCTACCAAATACATACACACTCCATGCTATCTTACAAATTTTCCATACCTTTTCTTACACAATGTTCATTCAAGCCAAAGCATAGTTAAGTTAAAGTGACCTTGGTTAGTTAGTTCTTGCTATAAAAGGCACACTATGCAAGTAAACTTCATACACTTTAATTAATTAAGCAAAAACAACAAAATTTCTCTTATTCTTCCATCCTAACCCACGGCCAACCACAAAAACCCCTAAATAATTCATACAATTTTATTTAAAACATACAAAAGTGTTCTAACATCATATCTAAGGTATACCAAGAAGGTTTGAAGGCTTGGTTAAGTGATTACAAGGTTTTGTTAACAAGAAGAAAGTTAGGGTTTTCTTATTAAAATTAGGGTTTTCTAAGTATTGGAAGCTTGGGTTTAATATCTAAACTAAGGTTTAGATCTTGTTGTTCATCATCATACTTCATATTAAGGTTATCTAAAAACCTTAATCTCTTTACATTCACGATTTTATGTGTATATAGTGTTTATATAGTGAATCACCATCTAGGAAACTTATTTACTTGTAAAATGGATTTTTACACTTGATTATGATTTGTTATACTTTTACATATGTTATATGGATGTTAATATCATGTTAGAATGAAAAGTGTGGTTTATGTATAAAAAGTATATATAAACTAGTTACCTAAAAAGTGTACTTATTAAAGATTATGAACAAATGAGTATGTAGACTTGTTGATCTTGTTATCATGGACAATATTTGGATAAATCATAGACTAAGTACCTTATGTATGTAAGACATGTGGTATAAGTTGTTGTAAAGGACTTGTAGTAAATTATCTAAGCTAAGAAGTTACAAAAACTAGTTTAAACATATTTTTATAAAAAGATCAAAAGGGGTCTGATTGAATTCTTCATTTTATATTTTTAAAAAATATTACATCTCATGAGGATTCCAAAAAATGTAAGAAACTCGAAAAACCGATTTATAACGAAGGAGTTACGTAATTTACAAGTTATACGGTAATAAACGCGTTTATAAAAGAAATTTTATAAACACTCATTACCAACCACGTCTAATATAAAAGGTTGTATATTTTTCTCAAATAGTACATATTTTTAGGATTCCAAAACATTAAGAATCATAATTTTTGTATCAATGAACAGTAAAAAGTACTGTTCACCAGTAGGTTGAAAATATGAAAATATAATATTTTGATACCTTGTCTTAATACGAAAGCGTGGACATAAGAAACGTACGAAACAGACTTAAAACGAGAAAGTTACGCCATTTTTACTAAAGAGATATTTATAAATGTTTTTACTTTATAAATATGATTTCACAAATACAATTAGATGGTGATGTAGCTATATAGAATTATATATGGTCTTAGTTATTCAAAGTACTTAGTACTCATATGACCTATACTTAATTAGGTTGCATTCAGACAGTTACGTGATGCATTTTCTGATATACTTGTTATCCATTCACTCAAGGTGAGTTTATAACCCCATGTTTTACTTGTTTTATATATATACTTTACAACTTTTGGGGTGAGAACATGCTTGTTACCAATTCCATTTACATAATTGGTTTGGATTCATTACATGTGCATTTACAATTCATTTTACAAACTGGTCTACATACTCAGTTGCTTATTTTGGGACGAAATACATTGCTTGTTTCACTTCATTTTTGAAAACAAGCACACTACTTTACTTTTACCCAAATGATTACGGATTAGCTTAAGCGGATTGAACTATGAATTACCTGGAGGGTAAGCGCGAATGTTATAAAATAGATCTATTCGGGTGTGACAGCCCCGCTTGGGTGATTAGCTATCACCGGGCAAACAAACGTTATAGCATGTCAGAGCCCAACATTTACACGAACATGAACAATTATGGTGCCTTGAATAAAGTGGCATATATATGAGTCTACGCAGCAGTTTCATGAACTTAGAGTAATCGTAATCATTGTTTTATACACACAGGAATATTTACGTTGCCTTGAATAAAGTGGCAATACATACTTTGAACAATGGGGGTCCAACTATACATACGTTTTTGTGACTATTTGGGGATTGAAATGGTCATGCATACTTTACAACTCTTTGGTTTATAACATTCATACATATGTTTTTGTGACTATTTGGGAATTGAAATGGTCATGCATACTTTACAACTCTTTGGTTTATAACATTCATACATATATTTTTGTGACTATTTGGGGATTGAAATGGTCATGCATACTTTACAACTCTTTGGTTTATAACATTCATACATATGTTTTTGTGACTATTTGGGGATTGAAATGGTCATGCATACTTTATAACTCTTTGATTTACAACATTCATACATACATTTTGGGGAACATACAAGGATTGAAACAGTCATACATACTTTACAAAACTTTGGTTCAACATTTATACTTAAACAAACCTATGAACTCACCAACTTTATGTTGACACTTTTTAAGCATGTTTTTCTCAGGTGAACAAGCTACTTGACATACTTGATGTGCATTGGAGTCTAAACAATACAAGATTACTTTTCAAACGACACGTTTAGAGGTCGTTCTCTCATGTCTTGTGCAATGGTATTATGAAGTAACGCTCCCGGAAACATATTCCGCTACGACCCATTTTTGGGGGTGTTACACTGAAGGTAAAGAATATCCATTTGACCTTAGCAAGCCTCTACCATTATTTATGAATCAAGGTCATCAAGTTGTTCCTGTTAACTTCTTCATCAACAATGATCTCGAGTATCTGAAGGGAGGAAGCTCAACCAAGAAATATACAACTTCGACAAAAAAAACAAAGGCTACTAAGTATGATATTCCAGGCATTGAAGACATGGTTCCATCATTATGGAGTCCGGTAAAAGTAGCCTATGATAGATATGTTGCTTGGGGAATAGCAGTACTAGAGTTAGTACTGGTCATAGTTAGTTCTGTTTATAGTTAAGTCTGTTTATGTAGCAGAATAGTAATAGTTATCTTAGAGATATCTTAGGAGATATCTTAGGAAAGGATATGTATTATCCTTTGACGTTTGTAAAGCCCATTAGGGTTTCCTTGGTGTATAAGAGGAACCCTAAGGCACAATGTTATGTATGAGTAAGTGATTGAAATATCAATAGAAGCATAGAGCTTAATAGCATTTTAGTATTATCGTTTCTTCTTTATTCTTGTGTTAAGATTCCGCATTAACACTTGATAATTCATAGTCAGTGTCTCTCATATAGTTGATTTGGATTTATCCAAGTTATCTATAGTCTTACAAAGGCTAGTCAGATCCTAATCCAAGGACCTACACTCGGCACTATCTTATATACCCATAAAAATTAAGGGGGAGCATTAAAATGTTCCTTATAGGTAGCATATAACATTTTATCCCCGAACGGTTAATCAATTGATATCTAAAATATCAACGGGTTAACATTTTGGATAAGGGGAGAAAATGTGATTAACCTGGATCTAATTTGTATTGAAAGATGTGATCAAATAAAATGGACTCAATGCACTCCATACTTAGCATGCACTACGAATACGGTGCACATGTTAAGGGGGAGCTTTTAGTGATGATGAAAAAACTCTCAAAGTGTAAATCTTTTGATATTTATATTAAACACATTGATTGAAATTTTTAATGTTTTTAGAAGGATTGTGATGAAATACCCAAAAGACCGACCATGTTCTTAAATTTATGGAGATATAAGGTGGTTAGGCATAGGTATTCAAATCTCATGATCCAGCCAGAACCAGAGGGATCTACTGTAACACCCCCAAATAGGGTCGCAGCGGAATAAGGGTCCGGGCGTGTTACTTCAAGATCAATAACACAAGATATATAAGAACGACACAAAAAGTCGTTTAAAATGATACATTGGATTTAATTGAAAGACTTAATACAAAAGCATATAGCTTTACTTGTTCATTGTTGAATATTACAAAAGTTGACAATACATTTCCCAAAATATGATGCACCTAAATCTTTAAGCGTGCAATCCAAAATGTAACCCAATGCATCCCATGCCTATTGATCTCCTGAAAACATTGCTTAAAAACGTCAACAAAATTGTTGGTGAATTCATAGGTTTGATAAAGAAAAATTATATTAGGCAGGACCGCAAGACTTTTCCCGTGATAATGCAACAGATGCAGAAAACTAGATACATTTACACTAAGCTCATAGCCACAGAAGCTCGACAATACATTCATGCAATTAAACTATATATTAGCGATTTACGCCCATTACCGATGTCTACCCTAAACATACCAAAATTCGACATGCTATAACGTTCGTTTTCCTGGTTATACAGCTAGACACCCAACGGGGAGGGTTCGTTTCCACGAATAGATCAATTAAATAACATATCGGCGCTCACATAATGTTTAATTCCCAACTACATCGATGCAATATGACAGTGCAACATGGGACTTAATAGGGGTTATTGCAACTAGGCAAACAAAAGTCCCCCAATACTTTGCGTCCAAGCTGTTATAAAACAAAGCATGTTTCCACCCCATAGTTAAAATCATTGAAATCGCGTAAAAATGTGGGGCTATGACTCACCTTGAGTTCAAGATAATCCAAATAACCGGCAAAAAAGCGTCACGTGAAAAGGATCCGATATGCAACCTAAATTATCATAGGTCGAATAAGTACCAAGTACTTGAATCTAATCTTATAGTTGTTACATCGTACTATCGTTCGGGCTATCATAATTAAAGAGGTCATGACATGACGTTCGAGGAGTTAGGACACTTTAAATCGTAAATCCAACAACTCGTCGAAACGCCATCCGAAGAGGCCTCATTATGAAACTCCCTAGTAATATAGTACTTTGATAACCACATAATATTCTATATAGCTCAATCACCAACTAATGGTTTAAATGAAAACATGTTTATAAAAATTAAAATGTTTATAAACATACTTTTGGTAAAATCGTCATAACTTTCACGTTTCTAATCCGTTTCTTTTCGTTTCTATGCCGCATCTTATCGTAATTAAGACGATTTATTCATATTTGAACATTTTTCATATTTTGACCCTCTGGTGAACAGTAACTTTTACTGTTCACATCAGACGTGAGTTTTATAAAAATCGTATTCGTCGTCGTAAAACCCGTAAATGTCGTATTTTATTCGTTATAGCTCCGTTTTTAACGATTCTTTCGAGGACGTTCTCGTTTTTGAAAGTTCTATAATTTTATGAGGTTTACAAAAATATAACTTTCTGTCATGAATAGTAACTTTTATAAAAATAGTTTTATAAAAGTTTTAATTGTCGTAAACTCGCGAAATTCATAACTCATTCGTTATTAATTGAAAAATTACGATTCTTATCATTTTGGAATCCTAAAAATATGTATTATTTATTAAAAATATCAAACTAGCTGTTTAATATAATTTTTATAAAAATCATTTTTTTAAACTCCGTTTAATTAACGTATAACTCGTTTTTAACGTAACTTTTTCGTTATTAATCCGTTTAAAACAAACAAGTTTCTTACCTTTTCGGAATCGTCGTGATTTGTATTATTTTATAAAAACATAAAATCCCCCTGAGTTGGAATTCCGAAACCTACTGTCCCAAAATGATCTTGATATAATTATTTATATAATATGTTTTATATACTTTTCAACCTCACAATTTACCACATAGTCATTTATATAATTAATATAATATCATAATGTTATCACATATAATAATTTCCGAAGTCATATTTTGTCCAAGATCATCAAGATCACAAGTTATTAACTTTACATGAAATCATAAACTTTCTTACTTAACTTTTAATTACAAGTTTACATATGAACTTTTTATACTTAAACCAAGATTGTACAAGACTTATATATCCTTTATTTCATGATATTACCATCATCATAACATGTGAGAAAGTGCACAAAATCATAATCACAAGAAAAATTATATTTTTCATGTTCAAAAGTATCTAATGGGAAATTCAACTAAATAGCACATCATATTTATAAAAACTCATAAATGGAAAGCATAAAGGTTAAAATAGACCTGTATGATAGAATGATGATGATGAGAAACAAATACTAAACCCGCGTTTAGCCTTAAAACCCAAGCTTGCACTTAAGAAACCCTAGTTTTCTCAAGAAACCCTAAATCTTGCTTTTCTTGATTAATACTTGTAAATGGTGATTCAATGGATGAAAACACCTTAGAATGTCTTAGGATAGATGTGTATAGAAGTGTATGGGTTGTATAAAAATTGATATGGGTTTGGTAGAGTGCTTGTGTTATGCCGTGAGCTAGAGAGCACAAGAAAGGAAAAGAAGTTTGATTTTTAGCTAAGGAATACTTGTAAGACTTCTCTTACTAGTAGATATATGTATATATGGTATAGATCTAGTCAAAAGAACAAGGTATGGGGTAGGGATGGCCTCTTAGTCTTAGGTATGGCCATGGGTATGGTCCTTAGTCAAAGAGACATGAAATGACTAGGTAAGGTGTGCATTAATGAGGTAAGGTGTAGATTAAATGGAAGTATGGTGTTCTTTTGACTACTTGGAAAGAGTTTTATGATAGTACGTTGCATAAAATGGCAAAGAAATTTCGGCATACATAGATATAAATGATATATTTTGAGTAATATTTATGTATTGGGTAATAAATGTGGGTATATGTTGAAGCGTAGAAAAGTTTTGGTGGTTCCGGAGTGCCTAACGCAATTTAGTCGCGAACGTTATACACTTTACGTTATCCGATAAAAATATAATGAACAAAGTTAATAATTATCCTCAAAATAAATAAATAACCCTTGCTTGATGTAAACATTTAATTGTTTGATGGCCGTTTACATTGAACCTACGTTTTTTTGGCGTACGCGATTTAACTTAACGTTTAAAATTACAAGCAAACGCGTACGACACTAAAAATAAATAGTAGGTTTATCGACGTCGTCAATGACTTGAAAACACAGGGTGTTATAGACATCCCCCGTTAAACGAGCCTTGTCCTCAAGCTCAACGATGCAGCACTTTACGAGAGGTGGTCCAAGGAAGAGGTGTGGATATTCTCGTGAAATGGTTTCACGTCCCCACCAACGGAACTCAGACCCTCTCTTGTGAGTTCCATCGAACTTAACTAATGGAATCCGACTTATCGCTTCTTAAACCGTTTTTAACTTCACGGTCTACTATTTCTAAACGTTTCCTCAACAAAATGGAGTTTGTCGTACCTAATTAAGTCCATCCACGAACGGCTTAATGTTCGTCGGCAGACACACTTTTTCAATTATATACATGAAATGTAATAATGGACTCTGCTCAAGTTCTTCTGGAAGATCAAGATGTAAGCAACTTCTCAACCCTTCTATCACCTTAAAAGGTCCAACATACCAGGGTTATCTTCCCCCCGTTTGCCAAAACGCAACGACCTGCCCTTTCCAAGGCGAGAACTTTAGCATGACTTTGTATCCAACTTGGAATTCCATTGGCTTAAGCGCTTCAAGTCCGCGTAACTCTTCCTGCCGATCACGTGCGCTTGGCATCCTTTTGCCTTGATACTTAAATGATTTTCTCAGTGGCTCTTGGATTGTTTCTGGACTCGAGTATTGAGCTCTCCAACTTCAGTCCCTAACAAACAATGTGAACGACACTTCCGTTCCGACCATAAAGTGCTTCAAATGGTGCGGCTTTGATGCTAGCGGATAGCTATTGTTTGGATTTAAAAATGAAAACTCGACTAATGGCAATGGTTCACCCAACCCTTCCGAAAGTCGATTGCACAAGCACGCAGCATATCCCTCGAGAGTTTTGAATGGTCCTCTCCCTTTGCCCGTTCTGTCTGTGATGTACTCAGTACTGCCTATCTAAGTTTGTACCTAAAGCACTCTGAAGTGACCTCCAAAATTTGATGACGAATCTCGGGTCACATCGCAAAGTGATTGAGAACAGGTATTCCATGTCTCGTGACCCACCTCCTTCAGGTACATTCTGCAAGTTTGTCTAAAGGATCAGTCTCCTCTCATTGGTGTGAAATTGCAACTTAGTAGAGCCCGGTCACGAATCACCCAAATTGTGTCATAGCCTTGAGACGTCTTAGGAAGCTTTGTAACAAAATCCATGGTGATGTTGTCCCACTTCCATTCGGGTATCTTAGGTTGCACCAACAATCCTGATGGCCTTTGATGTTCGGCCTTGACCTTAGCACAGGTCAAACATTTGCTAACATACGTGGCTATGTCGGCTTTCATGTTGGGCCACCAATATAACTTCTTCATGTCTTGGTACATTTTGTCGGAACCCGGATGAATAGAGTATTTTGATTTATGGGACTCGTGCATGATCACAGTCCGCAAATCGCCATAACAAGGTAACCAGCTCTGGCCATTGAGGCACAGGGTTCCATCCGCACGTGGTTCCAACTTTTGCCCTCTAATCGCTTCTGGAAATTTAGCATTTTCAATCAACATTCCCCCAACATCTTCATTCTTAATGTTCTCGGGTTTTCGCGCTTCGGTCTGAGCATTTAAGATCTGTTTGGGAAGGTCCAAACTAATAGTCATAACCAAAGCCTCGAACTCTCACGTGGTTTTCTCGTTCTTTCCTGCTCAAAGCATCAGCAACGACATTTGCTTTCCCCGGGTGATAACGAATATCGCAATCGTAATCACTTAGCAACTCTAACCATCGGCGTTGCCTCATGTTCAACTCTTTTTGATCTAAAATGTGTTGCAAACTCTTGTGATCGGTGAACACCGTACACTTAGTTCCATATAAATAATGTCTCCAGATCTTGAGAGCGAACACCACTGCTCCAAGTTCCAAATCATGAGTTGTATAGTTCTTCTCATGAATTTTTAACTGGCGTGATGCATAAGAAATCACCTTTTCTCTTTGCATCAACACAGCGCCCAAACCTTTCTTTGAAGCGTCGCAGTATGCGATGAAATCTTCGCTTCCTTCAGGTAATGCAAGGATTGGTGCACTGCATAACTTCTGCTTTAACAGTTGAAAAGCTGCTTCTTGTTTATCGCCCCCAAACAAACTTGAACCTTCTTATGGAGTAAGCATAGTCATTGGTTTGGGCGATCTTTGAAAACCCATCAATGAATCTTCGATAGTATCCAGCAGAGACCTAAGAATGACGAATCTCCGTCGGTGACATTAGGAAGGCCCTACTCCTTAATGGAATTCAATCTTGGCTGTATCCACATGAATTCCTTCACTATCGATCACATGACCGACGGAATTATACTTTGAGGAATCCAAAATTCACATTTGGAAAACTTGGCATACAACTCTTCCTTGCTTAAGCAATTCTAAGATTATTGCT
Source organism: Tanacetum coccineum (assembly GCA_026074375.1). Lineage (NCBI taxonomy): Eukaryota > Viridiplantae > Streptophyta > Magnoliopsida > Asterales > Asteraceae > Tanacetum > Tanacetum coccineum. Next base: position 63,355 of record BQNB010009905.1, read on the forward strand.
TAAGTGTACTTCATGTTCTTAGCTTTCTTCGAGTAATCAAATATCGTCAATGGAACAATCACGAATTATCCAGATATGGTTTGCATACCCGATTCATAAAGTCCATGAATACGGCAGTGCGTTTTGGTCAAACCAACGGCATAACTAGAAATTCGTAATATAGCCATAACGAGTTCTGAAGGCAGTCTTCAGAATGTCTTCCGACTGAGGTTCGTTCGTTCTTATGATTGGCTGGATATTACCGTAGGTTCATTGAGAACTTTTCTAAGATATCTAAGTCTCTTACTATCTTGACTCAGAAGAGTAAGACTTTCGACTAGGGTGAGGAATAGGAATTGGCATTTCAGACCTTGAAGGATAAGTTGTGTAATGCGCCTGTTCTATCTCTCTCTGATGAACCGGAAGACTTTATGGTATATTGTGATGCGTCCTCAATAGGACTAGGCTATGTATTAATGCAAAGAGGTTAAGTGTTAGCCTATGCGTCTAGGCAGTTGAAAATTCATAAGAAGAATTATACTACCCATGATTTAGAGTTGGGTTCAGTCGTGTTTACACTTAAGATCTGGAGACATTATCTGTATGGGACAAAGAGTGTCATCTATACGGATCATAAGAGTCTTCCACTTATCTTTAGTTAGAAAGAGTTGAATATGCGACAACATCGTTCGATAGAGTTGTTTAGTGATTATGACTGTTAAATTCTCTACCATCCTGGTAAGGCGAATGTGGTGGTTGATGCCTTAAGTAGGAAGGAAAGAGTAAAGCGTACGAGAGTTAGAGAAATGAATATGATCCTTTAGTAGAGTATCAAGGATAGGATACTTGCGGCTCAAAAGGAGGTTGTAGATAAGTTTATAGGATTGCAGAAAGGTTTGAATGAGATGATAGAACAGAGAAGTGATGGAACTTTGTACTACCTGGATTGAATATGGGTACCTTTGAAGGGTTACATGAGAACCCTGATAATGGATGAATCCCATAAATCGAAGTACTCTGTACAACCAGGAGCTGATAAAATGTATTATGATTTGAAAGATAGGTATTGGTGGTCTGGAATGAAAAAGGATATAGCTGAGTATGTTAGTAAGTGTTTGACTTGTTTAAAGGTTAAGGCTGAGCATCAAAGGCCATCTGGCTTGCTCCAGCAACCTGAGATTCCCGTATGGAAATAGGAAGGGATAGCTATGGATTTTGTGACTAAGTTGCCTAGGACTAGTAGTGGGCATGACACAATCTGGGTCATTGTGGACCGATTGACTAAGTCTACTCATTTTCTACCTATGCATGAGGATTATAAGATTGAAAGGTTGGCTAGATTGTATTTGAATGAGATAGTTTCTAGACATGGTGTGCCGATCTCGATTATATCAAATCGTGATAGTCGTTTCACCTCAAGGTTTTGGTAGTCAATGCAAGAGGCATTAGGGACTCGTTTAGACATGAGTATGGCTTATCACCCTCAGACCGATGGTCAGAGTGAGCGTACTATTCAGACTTTGGAAGACATGCTTAGAGCGTGCGTCCTGGACTTCAGGGGAAGTTAGGATGTTCATCTTCCGTTGGTTGAGTTTTCGTATAACAATAGTTATCATTCTAGTGTGAGATGTGCTTCGTTTGAGGCATTGTATGGTAGAAAGTGTCGTTCGCCAATTATGTGGGCTGAGGTGGGAGAAGGTTAGTTGATAGGACCTGAGTTAGTGCAAGAGACTACTGAGAAGATCTCGCAGATTAAGGATAGACTTAAGGCTGCACGTGATCGTTAGAAAAGTTATGCTGATAAGAGGAGGAAGCCTCTAGAGTTTAGTGTAGGTGACTATGTCTTGCTCAAAGTGTCGCCTTGGAAAGGTGTGGTACGCTTTGGGAAGAAAGGGAAGTTAGCACCTAGGTTTGTTGGACCATTTGAGATTATTGAGAAAGTAGGCCCTGTGGCCTATCGGTTAGATTTGCCTGAGGAATTGAATGGTGTTCATGACACGTTCCACGTGTCGAACCTTAAGAAGTGTTTGGCTGATCCAACACTGCAAGTGCCTTTGGATGAGATTCGAGTTGATGCTAAGTTGAATTTTGTGGAAGAGCCTGTGGAAATTTTGGAAAGAGAGTTTAAGAAGTTGAAGCGTAGTAGGATTGCCATCGTCAAGGTTCGGTGGAATTCGAAACGTGGCCCTGAATTCACGTGGGAACGTGAAGATCAGATGAAATTGAAGTACCCGCATTTGTTTAGTAATGTTAGTAGTTAAATTTTGAGAACGAAATTTTTTAAGGGGGGTAGAATGTAACTTTTGCCCTTTTTATGTTATGAATATTTCATTAATAGTCTTTTGACTATTTGACTTTTGTTAGTTTATTCAGATTTTGTACCATGTTGACGGTAATGATTTTATGAGATATGTGTTGATTTAAGGTTTATTGTGATTAATAATCCCTTTTGGAAGGTATTATTGTGTTATTCGTATTCCAGGTGGTTCGACCCGTGAATTTTGAGAAATGCCGAAAAACAAGGCCGACACGTCCGTTAATGTCCAAATGAGTTTTGAATGGTGTAAAGTGAAAAATATGTCGTGTAAATACTCTAGGTTAATGGAAAAGTATTTTTAAAGTGAATAAAAATTCTAATTAACTTTTGAAGGGTTTAAAGTGTAAATATGGCGTGTAAATACTCTAGGTTAATGGAAAAGTATTTTTAAGGTGAATAAAAATGCGAATTAACATTGGGGTAAATTTTACGGTTGAGTTTTACGAGCTTTTAAGTGATTCCGACACGAAAAGAAAGACCCGAGACCTCTTGGATCCTATGGCCGGTCAAATAAGTCAACAAGGGACAACATGGCATTTTTTAGCAGGGTTGTCTAGAACTTGTACACTTATATTCTTCCACTAGCATCTCCATTCATTATCATTTCATTTTCAAAGAAATAAAACACACACTTAAGTGTGTGTGCTTTGTTCGTCCACCACCTACACCACCATATATTTTCTAACTTTGATCGAGAACGTGATATTTCGGGTTGATACGAGTGTTTGGGTATTCATTTAAACAACGTTTGGGTTGTCCGGTTCGTGTCGAAATATACATTTTTATTTTCAAATTTAAATTTTGTTTGCCCTTTTGGGTTTATTTTGTCTAATTAAAATATTAAGATTAGTCCGCTATTTAAATACATTCGTCTTTTTCATGATTAGATGTTAGTTGTAAAAGTTGATTTCGTTGTAACAAATTGATTTTTGGTAAGCGAAATGGAAAGAAAAAAAGGTTGGTGTATTGGTCTCGTGTGAACATAAATATAATAAAATAAAAAAAAGGGAAATAAGAGGGTTTTTTTGTAGTTTTTGCTAAGCTGTTGTGGTCGTGTAGTGTGATGTGTAATACAATCGGTTCTTCAGATGATTTATAACATCATTACCTTATAATTGATTGCTAGACATTGGATTATTTTTATATAGTAGCTTGTAATGGCTTATTCGGGCTTATTTTTATGTTTTTTTTGCCTCCTTGCCTTCACTTATCTTAGGCTTTTTTTGGGCTAATAAGCCACGAACCACTTACCAAAAACGCACTTGGGAAAATGATTTTGATTATTTTTATGTTATGGCGTATGTTGTGGACTATTTTTTTAGGCTTATGGTAGTAACTGTGACAACCATGGCTTGAGCAGGTTAGTCAAACCGTTAGTGTTGACTTATGTGCCTGTTGCAATGTTTGGTTTAAATGATTTTATGTTATTTTATGTTGGAATTGTTTTGAAATGTTTTGACAGATTGGTATCAGAGCCTTTGGTTATAGAGAACTAGGTGGTTGAGCCACTAGATAGTTGAATTTTAGGGCATATGTGGTTTGTGTTAACGCTAGACTAGATTATCGTATGGTCCCGCTACCTAAAAGCTTTATGAAATTCTTCTATTTTGAATATAATACTATATATTATGATATATATAATTTTTCATTTTTGAGGATCTATTAGTATATACCCCTTTTGTTTATTGTTTTAGTCATGTATTCCCCTACTCTTAGGAGATATCGTTGGGAGATTGTATACTTACTGGACCGCGGAAGTTTGGTGTGACTTTAAGAGGAGAAAAGTCAACCACAAGCGAGGCCCATCATAAGTTTATTTCATTTCTACCTCGATGGTTGCTATAATCGAGGATTGCTTTTTGAGTCCTAATCCTAAACTAATACTTAATTAGATTTAGCTTATAACTCTCCTAAGATGTCTATAAATACAAACTTAAGATCCCTAATTCCCCCATACAATTTGTTCGACCGGTTTCAAGGAGGAAAAAAAAGAATTTTTTTAAGGTTCTTGTTCAAGATAAATTTTCTAATTTATGTTCAATTTTAATTATAATCATTCAATTCTAGTTGTAATTTATTAATTCTTGTTTCATTAAAATAAATAACTCAGGTAATAATTAATATGATGGATTATGGTTCATGTAAAATCTGTAAATTTAGGTTTTTAATATTTTAAAATCGTTTTTATATCATTAATGAAGTTAATCATATGCAATTAGGGTTTTAGGGATTAGTAAGTCGGTGTTAAATTGTTGGACAGTTTTGAGGGTAATTGCGAGGGTCATAACTTGATCATACGGAAAGCTTTTAATGATTTTCAAAAGCCTAAAATTATCTACAGAGAGTCTACTTTCAAACCCCATAGGTTTCAGGAATTAAAAGTGAGTAGAAGTTATTTAAATAATTCAAACAAGATTCATTGTCAAGGCTGAGTTTTTATGTAAGATTTAGGTCAAAATGTGAGAAGTATAATAACCATATTTAAATTTATATTTTGACTGGCCTTATACTGTAGTTTAAGTCTTATGTGTCTATTAAAGATCCAACAAAGGAATTTAATCAATTCGAAGTCTAAGTATGATTTCTTTAAGGCCTATAACTTTTCTCAGTGCGCAATCAGACCCGTATTGGACTGTTTTGGAGTTTTGTTTTTCTTAGGAGTACTTGTGTATGTAATTGACACTTGGGAGTCTCAAGGTAGTTTATATACTCATTAATGAACATAGGTAATCTTCTATTTTCGTTTGGTCGATTGGGATTTTATGGTTCGTTAGATGGATTATCATGTTTGAGTTATAAGACCGTTGGTATGGGTGAATCCTTATGGTTTGTTTGGTTTGCAAGAGTTCTTGTCGTGTTCGTTTTTAAGTAAATTAATTTCTGGTATTGGTATTCTTAAGGTATTTTGGGTGTCTATTTGTATCATGATTCTTTTTTTGTGAGTATAAATCATTTTCAAAAGTTAAATTCTTGTATTGTAGTCGTATCATATCGTTTTAGGTGTTATAAAAAAACTTCTTTTTCGAAATACAATTATCTAAATATAAATGCAAACACTTTGGTTTTAACACATTTTTGATTTTTTATAACAAATCAATAATTAAATAATTTTTTGAAAATTTTATTTAAATTTAATCTTTTTTTTTACACTTAAAAATCTATTGCATTATTAACTAGGTGATCTATGGTTTTAAAATGATTGGTATAAGGTTATGAGGAAAAAGTTAAGTGAGGTAAAAAGATCGGTTTTGGAACAAAGGTCTTATCTTTTATTTAATGGGTCGTGATACGTGGTATATTCTTTGGGTGTTTCTTAAGCCATCGTTTTTTGATTTTTTTGAATCGTTTGTATTTTTTGTTTTGATTTGTGATTGTATGCGGTTTGTTTTGGTCTGAGGTTCGTTTTAGTTATAGTCTGATGTTTATTTCGGTTGTGTGTTCTTCTTTTAGATTGAAGTGATTTTGGGATCCATAAAAACCAAAAACCAATAGGTGCATGTCAGAAAAGTTAAGTTTGGTGTTTCTTCATGGCATGGTTCTAGAGTTGATGGTAAGTTATATCTTCTGAGTGGTGCGATTGATGGTAGTGAAGTGAATAGAATTATTAGCGATTTCAAGTTAGAATTTGAGAATTCTCGTTTTACTTAGTACTTCTTAGTTATGGGAGCGTTGATATAGTCGTATGAGAGAATTGGTTGTTGAGGCATAAGGCTAGGATGGTATGCCACAAGAAGGTAGTTAAAATACCTTAGCGAGCTAAAGAGTATTTATATTTTGTATGGAATTATTACAAGGAGCAACGCCGATTTACGAAGGCTCATGTCGTTTGACGTTTTTAGAAAGGCAAGAGGTGTGGAACGATTGTAGGAGTTACAAGGTGAGGGTTGGTTCGAATGGTAACTTGTTGTGGGAAGCGTCTGTATTTCTTGGTAGGAACAAAGGTGGGTAGTTTGGAATGTGCATAGATTATCTCAAGAAGAGTGAGATAAAAAAATTCGTATGTGATGTCACCAATGGAGGGTGCACGGAGATGACGTAGCTAAGACTATTTTTAGGGTACGTAGTAGAGACGTTGAAGTTTGCAGCTATGCCTTTTGGGTTAACTAATGCACCAGCGGTTTTCATGGAGTTAATGAGCCGGGTGTGCATGACCGTATATAGACAAGCTAGTTAACGTATATATTTGGATGATATTTTAAACCGACCTGAAGTCTAAGGAGGAGTACGAGTCGCACGTTAAGATGATCGTAGAGACACTAAAGGAAGAGAAGATGTACATGAAGTTTTCCAAAAACGTGGAAGCGGAGTAAAGAGGAAGTTATCTAGATGTGGAAGGAATCAAATGGGTAATGAGCCGATCTTGGCATTACCAGAAGGAGCAGACGATTTTGTAGTATATTATGACGCGTGAAGCAAGGATTTAGAAGCATGCTTGGAAAAAAAAGGAGAAGGTGATTGCTTGCACGTCGCGACAACTAAAGGTTCTTATGAAGGATTGCATGCCTAACATGGTAGGTTTTGCCTTACAATGCTAGAGGCATTAAGTGAACGATACATGGAGAGTAATCTATACGGATCATGAATGTCTCCAACACACTTTCAATCGGAAGGATTGAACATGAGGCAAAGATGATGGATGAAGTTATTTAGTGAGGACGGTTTCGAGGCCAAGTACCACCTGGGAAAGGCAAATGTAGTCGTTGAATCGTGGAGTAGGAAAAGAGTAAAGCCAAGAATAAGTTCTGGATTGACGTATGACGATCCAAGCTAATATCGGGAAAGGAGGTTGGTGGTATAAGATAAGACGATCAAAGCAAAGAACGCGTCAACATGAGATGTTGCGTGGCTTTGACCAACGAGTGTGAAAAGAGATGGAGAGTGGTTCATATTGGTTGGACAAGGTTCGGACCTCCATTTGGAGAGATGTAAGGACCTTGGCTATTGAAGAGGCGTATATGACAAAGTATTCTATCCATCCTGGAGCGGATACGGTGTTATGTGGTTTTAGGTTAACTAATCAATGGTTGAGTATCAAGGGTCTTCAGGATTGTTGCTACAACCTGAGTTACTCGAGTAGAAGTGGAAAAAAAATAACTAAGGATGTTATTGCTAAGTTACCAAGTTTGAGTAGTGGATACGATGCGATTGGGTGTAGTCAATGGACTGACTAAGTCACCCCATTTCTAGCTATGCTTAGGACGGGTATAGTGGATATTAGAGGTAGTTGGGATACTTATCTATTCGTGAGATGAGTTTTTCCCTAAGGTGGGGATTATCATTCGGGGATGAGATGTGCTTCACTTGGAGCATTGTGTGGAAAGGAATGTAGGTTACCATTTTATGGGCAGTAACTAGAGACAGCGAGATTGGATGAACCGAATTTGGTTCAAGGATTATGCTAGTATGAGGTTTAACCGTTAGACTTGAGGCTGGTAATTGAGTGTTACCTAGAGTATTCAGTTTGAAGGGTGTATGATGTTTCGAAAAGTATGGTAAGTTGATACCAAGGTAAGTAGGTCCATTTGAGATTTTTGAAAGGATTATCGGTTAAGATTACCTAAAAGAGTTGAGGAGTGTACATGACACGTTTTGTGTGTCAAAATTTGAAGTATTTGGTATATGCGAGTTTGCATGTGCCTTTAGAGGTAATTAAAGTAGGCAAAAGTATGGTTTTGCTAAAGAACTAGTAGAAGTTAATGTTCATTGAGTTAAGATTCGATTGGACTCGAAGGGAGGTCTTTAAGACTTCAGGTAAACTAAGTATCCACACTTGTTCGTTGAGCAAGGAATCATTGGGAGTTTTAGTTGAAGTTGGGTAAGTAAGGTTTCTTGTAGACCTTAGTATGCCCTTAGATGTGTTTGCGATTTTAGTTAAAGTTATTTTGTGAATAAACTCGAAGTCGAGCCGATTCTTTAAAAACGTTGGGCTTTGTAACAACTTATAACTTGGTTTCAAGACAGTTCTTGTTTGATGAGTTGCGAGACCGGGTTGTAAATGACGTTGTTACACAACTTAAGGTTTTTGACGTGTCTCTTCGATGGTGGGTGAGGTTTATGTAATTGGATGTTTCTTTTTGTTTAGAGCGGTTATGCTGCTATGCGTACCCTTTTGTGGGCAGGCAAAGTTGTTAGCAATAAGATATCTTGTGAAAGTTAGTAGGAATGTTATGGTTGTAGATCGTTGGAATTCAAAGTGTAACTTTGAGTTAACATGAGAATGGGAGGACTACTTGACAGATAAGTATCCTCGATTAATTATTTGGTAAAGATAAAGTTGAATCTTTTAGTTAAATCTCGGGACGAGATTTCCTAAAGGAGGGGATACTGTGACAATCATGGCTTGAGCAGGTTAGTCAAACCGTTAGTGTTGACTTATGTGCCTGTTGCAATGTTTGGTTTATATGATTTTATATGATTTTATGTGATTTTATGTGGTTTTGTGCGTTTATGTGAGTTATTGGTAATCAATCTATTGAGTGTGATCATCTCAATGAGATTAGATTGATGGTTGAATTGGTTGAGTTCATTTCGTTCATTTTTAATGACAAGGAAATGATTATTGAGATTTGAGCATTTTCGTGTTAAGTGTGTAAGTATAAGTACGTATATGTATTTTCGTGTTAGTAATTTAAGATAAATTTTGACTTTAGAAGTTTAGTTGAGAAAATGTAAAATTTCTATTTTTGGAAAGTTAGGTTGGAAATGAAAAGTTATTTTTAGAAAGGTAGGAAACTGCCTTTATGCAAAAAGGTTTAGCCAAATAAGTAAATTTTTTTACAAAAACTTAAGGTTACATTTGTAAATATCTAATTAATAAAAAATAAAAAAATATATTTTTTTATTGGATGAATAGTGTTTCCGAATTTTAAAAGGAAAAAAGAATAGAAAAGAAAAAAAAATATTTAGAGTCCTAATCCTAAACTAATACCTAATTAGATTTAGCTTATAACTCTCCTAGGATGTCTATAAATACAAACTTAAGATCCCTAATTCCCCCATACACTTTGTTCGACCGGTTTCAAGGAGGAAAAAAAAAGAAATTTTTTTAGGGTTCTTGTTCAAGGTAAATTTTTTAATTTATGTTCAATTTTAATTATAATCTTTCAATTCTAGTTGTAATTTATTAATTCTTGTTTCATTAAAATAAATAACTCATGTAATAATTAATATGATGGATTAGGGTTCATGTAAAATCTGTAAAATTAAGGTTTTTAATCTTTTAAAATCTTTTTATATCATCAATGAAGTTAATCATGTGCAATTAGGGTTTTAGGATTAGTAAATTCGGAGTTAAATTGTTGGCAGTTTTGAAGGGTCAACTTGAGAGGGTCATAACTTGATCATACGGAAAGATTTTAATGATTTCAAAAGCCTAAAATTATCTACAGAGAGTCTACTTTCAAACCCCATAGGTTTCAGGAATTAAAAGTGAGTGGAAGTTATTTAAATAATTCAAACAAGATTCGTTGTCAAGGCTGAGTTTTTATGTCAGATTTAGGTCAAATTGTGAGAAGTAAAAACCCTATTTAAAATATGAATTGGACTTAACCCTTCTACAGTAGTTAAGTATTATGTGTCTATTAAAGATCCACCAAAGTAATTTAATCAATTCGAAGTCTAAGTATGATTTTTAAGCCTAAACTTTTTAGTGCGCAATCAGACCCGAATTGGGACTGTTTTGGAGTTTGATTTTCTTAGGAGTACTTGTGTATGTAATTGACACTTGGGAGTCTCAAGGTAGTTAATATACTCATTAATGAACATAGGTAATTTTTGGTTTGAATTATGAAGGTCATTTAGTTAAGGTTTTGAGTGCGATAAGTCACGTTAAAATTCTGCAGTTTGGCACGAATTGTGACTAGCTAGTGAAACTTGATAAGTAAAGTGGTTTAAGTTGGGAATGGAGTCAAGGTGACCCATGGGGTTAATAAAACATCTTAGACATCCATCATATGAATGTTACATGTATATTAAGCTTTCGGCTTAATAGCGTGTAACACGAATTATTCTTGTTGCGTAGATTTGTGATTGTCATTTGTGAAGCCTTGTTGGAAGCTTTTGAGTGCTAGGCAAAGGTGAGTTTCATAGCCCCTTTTTCTTATGTTTTATTGGGGTGAAAATGATGCTATGTGTTAAACTGTTTTAGTTGCTGTGATTATTTGCTACGTGATGTGTGAGTTATGTGATTTGCTATATGATTAATTGTTGCATGTTGAATGTGGTTTACCTTGATGTTCTATATTGAAACATGTCAATTGATTATTGATTTGGGATTCAGGAGTAACGCCTACTCAATAATAGTGAATTGGGATCGGAGGGGTACGTCTACCCAGTATTGTTAATCCAGGCCTAAGTATAAGCTTCAGCTGGTAGCTATTATTCATAAACTCTCTGAGTCAGTACCATCTAGAATGGATATCATTACAACACATGCTGGTTATATAGAGAAATACTATAATGCATACAATAAAAGTATACGTACTAGACCCAATAGTGTATACTACAATACACTAAACTAACCAACACTCATACATTACACTTTAAGAGAAACAGGACTTTTCGCCCAATAAGAGACGATGCTAACAGTATATTCTCATTACACTGCCTGACACCATCAAATATTAAACTTCAAGATCATCTTAAGGTCTCTTTTAGCCACTTCTATATCATAAGAATCCGCTGCCTTCAACACCTGAAAATGATGCCTTATCATACGTCTTAACTAACTGGTTGGTGAGAGTATAGGTTTAGACACCCCACTTCAAAACCTTCAAACCAATTACTGCGACTTATCAAAACAATATAGGACACATTATGCAAAATATGCTCCTTATGCTAACATGCACTTCACCATATAGGTAGGGAACGTTAACCCGCTCCATTACAACCACTGGGTAGGAACGTTACCCCCGATCCATTTTAAAACTAGGTAGACTGTTACCCCTCGATTCCATATGTCACTTACGCCCCTAAACCAACGCTCCCGCTGTGATGCTTGATCGCGTAATGAGACTGCGACAGGGTTCTTAGGCTGTGGTATTATTAACAATTACTGGGTGAACAGAAAGCCATTCCCCACTGCACCACAACCACAAACAATTACTTTTACCACCCCCTCACCCCCCCACCCACCACCCCCAATCCCTACCCCACCTACTCCCCCAACCCAAACACCCACCACCCCACCCCCCCACCCCCACCCCCCCCACCCCCCACCACCCCCCCCCCCCCCCCCCCCCCCCCCCCCCCCCCTTTTTTTCCCTTTTTTTTTTTTTTTTTTTTTTTTTTTTTAGGTGCGTAAGTGACATATGGATCAGGGGTAACATTCCTACCTAGTTGTTAAAATGGATCGTGTGTGTAACGTTCCTACCAGATGTGATAATGGGATGGGGAGGTTTGGTGGTAACGTTCCTACCTTGTATGTGGGTGTGATAGCATAAGTTTCATATGTTGCATAAGTGTCCTATATTGTTTTGATAATCACAGTAATTGGTTTGAAAGGTTTGAATTGTGTGTCTTAAACCTATGACTCTCACCAACCATTGTGTTGACGTTTTAAGCATCATTTTTAGGTGTGAAGTCATGAGGATTCTTAAGATAGTGAGAAGTGGCTAGAAAGAGACCTTAAGATGATCTTGAAGTTTATATTTGGATGTTTAGCATTGTATGAATATATGTTGCATGTCTCTTATTGGCGAGAACTTCCTTTTCATCAATAAAGACACCTTTTATGTTTTGGTTAGTTATGGGTATTGTAATGGCACTTTGTGTCTATACTTTACTTTATTGTATGCATTTTAGTATTCTCTATATAGACACCATGTGTTGTGATGATATTCATTCTTGTTTACGCCCGGCGTTTTCGCCTTGGTGGGGTGTGACAGATTGGTATCAAAGCCTATGGTTATAGAGAACTAGGTGGTTGAGCCTAGACTATAGCTTAAGGGTCACTCATATAGTTGCATTTTAGGACATAAGTGTTTGTGTACGTATATATCGTATATTCTCGCTACTTTAAAGCTTTGAAATTCTTCTTATTTTGAATTACTACTATACAATATGAAATATATACGTTTTCATTATGGGGATCTAATAGTATATACCCCTTTGTTATTGTTTTAGTCATGTCTTCCCCTATCCCCTAGGAGATATCGTTGGGAGATTGTTTACCTCACTAGATCCAAGCGAGGCCCAACATAAGTTTAATTTGTTTTCTACCTTGATGCGTTACTATAATCGAGGATTGATTTTATATTTTGGGTCACGATGTGACTTCTGTTTCGTTTGGTCGATTGGGATTTTATGTTTTGTTAGGTGGATGATCATGTTTGAGTTATATTTGGATTATTATTAAGTGATATGTGGTAGATGTGTGTTATTGGTATGTGCTTAATTACACATACCATTTTCCATTCTAAACAGACTTAAATGACCAAAAACGTACCAAAAATACATTGAGGTGTCACACACGTGTACTTTTGACTTTGATTGCAATGATCATTGATGCTTGTATGTATATGTAAGGATGTAAGTCTGGATAGTTGTGTAGTTGTTAGTTGTAGATTGTGATTGAAATCCTGTTGAGATGTTGTATGGTTAAAGAATTCTCTCTTAACCGTTGACGATTATATAGATCGAGTTGAGTATATGGTAAGGTTTTCCTTTCATCGACCGTTGGCGGATACATCGGATACCTGTTGGTGTTGTTGTCGCGATTCTTAAGTTGGTTAGTTTGCTCGTTGTTCGTTGAGATATCCAACGCTCGTGTTGGTATTTTTAGTTGCCATCATAGAACTAGTGTTCTATGTACTCCGTTCGGCGTTTTGATTGGTTCCCTTGTCTAAGGTGGCGATACTTTTTGGTTTGGTTCTATGACCGTTGGTATGTAATGGTTCTTATGGTTGTTGGTTTGCAAGAGTCTTGCGTTTCGATTTCAAGTAAATTAACATTTTGGGTATTGGAATCCTTAAGGTATTTTGGAGTCTATTTTGCTATCATGATGTCTCTTGTTGCGAGTCATAAATTCCTTTTCAAAGTAATTTTGTTGTAGTCGATATCATATCGTTTAGGTGTTAAAAAAAAACTTCTTTCGAAAATAAATTATATAAATAAAATGCAACACATTTTTTTAACCATCTTTTGAATTTCTTTATAAATCATATTAAAATAATTTTATGAAAATTATTATTTAAATTTATTTTTACACTTCAATTATTGCTTATTAACAAGTGATTCTATTGTTTTAAAATGATTGGTATAAGGTTATGAGGAAAGTTTTCTTGGGTAAAAAGTCGGTTTTGGAACAAAGGTTCTTAATCTTTTAATTAATGGGTCGTGGTTTCGTGTAAATATTCATTGGGTTGTTTTCTAGCATCGTTGATGCGTTTGTTAGGTCTGAGTTCGTTCGTTATGTCGATGTTTATATTCGGTTGTTTCTTCTTTTAGGATTGTGTGATTTTTGGGTCCATACCAATTGGTGCATGTGAAGTTTGGTATTTCTTCATGGCGTGGTTCTAGAGTTGATGGTAGGTCAATAACTTCCGAGGTGGTGCGAGGATGGTAGCGAAGCGAATATAATTATTCGCGATTCCAAGTTAGAATTTGAGAATTCTCGTTTTACTTAGTACCTCTATTTATGGGAATGTGAATGTAGCTGTATGATGAGTATTGGTTGTTGAGGCATAACTGGTTGGCAATGCCACAGAGGTAGTTAAAATACCTTAAGTGATAAAAAGTGTTAGGTTCGTGAGGAAATGAACTAAAAGGATACTAGGTCCTGTAGGAGTACCAAAGCATATCAGACGAATTTAAGTTATACGTTATAGTATGTAGCTTCTCGAAAGTGTTTCTCAAATTTAGTGGGTTTTTTTTACCCCTCGTCGTAGAAGAGAATTTCGTATGGAATTAGTAACAAGCGCCGACGCCGATTGTGAAGGCTCGTTCGTTTGATGTTGTTTATAGAAAGGCAAGAAGTGTGGAACGATGCCAGTGGAGCAAGGTGAGGTTTGGTTCGAATGGTAACTTGTTGGGGAAGCGTCTGTTTTGCTTGTAAGGAAGTAAGTGGGTAGTTTGAACTCATAATATTATCTCGAGAATATTGAGATAGAAAAATCTAAATTGATGTCACCAATTGAGGGTGCACGAGGATGACGTAGCTAAGACTGTTTTAGGATGGCGTAATTGGACACGATGAAGTTACGCTATGCCTTTTGGGTAAACCAATGCACCAGCGTTTCAAGAGTTAATGGAGCTGGTGTGTAAGGGCCGTATATAGACAAGCCAGTTAACGTATATATACAAATGATATTTTTAAACCGACTCGAAGTCTAAGGAGGAGTACGAGTCGCACGTGAAGATGATCGTGGAGTCACTGAAGGAAGAGAAGATGTACGTGAAGTTTTCCAACAACGTAGAAGCGGAGCAAAGAGAAAGCTATCTAATGTGGAAGGAATCATTGGGTAATGACCGATCTAGCATTACCGAATGAGCCAGACATTTCGTAGTATATTATGACGCGCGAAGTAAGGATTTGGAAGCATGCTTGGAAAAAGGGAGAAGGTGATTGCTTGTACGTCGCGACAATTGAAGGTTCTTATGAAGGATTGTATGACTAACGTGGTAGGTTTTGCCATATAATGCTTGAGGCATTAAGTGAACGAGACATGCAGAGCAATCTATACGGATCATGAATGTCTCCAACACACTTTTAATCAGAAGGATTGAACATGAGGCAAAGATGATGGATTGATGTTATTTAGTGAGTTTTGATTTCGAGCCCATTACCATCTGGGAAAGGCAAATGTAGATGTTGTACCGTGGAATAGGAAGAAGGAGTGAAGCCAAGGATGAGTTCGAGCTAGATTTACGACAATCCAATCTAGGTTTGAGAAAAGGATGTTGGTGGTATAAGATAAGATGTCCAAAGCAAAGAACGCGTCAAACATAAGAAGTGGTGGGCTTGTACCAACGAATGTGAAAAAAGATGAGAAGCGGTTCATATTGGTTAGACAAGGTTTGGACCTCCATTTGGAGAGATGTAAGGACCTTGGCTATTGAAGAGGCGTATATGACAAAGTATTCTATCCATTCTGGAGCGGATACGATGTTGTGTGGTTTTAGGTTAACTAATCGATGGTTGAGTATCAAGGGTCTTCAAGATTGTTGCTACAACCTGAGTTACTCGAGTAGAAGTGAAAAAAAAAAACTAAGGATGTTATTTGCTAATTCACTAAGTAGAGAGTTGATACGATGCGAATGGGTCGGTCAATAGACTGACTAAGTCACACCATTTCCTAGCTATCTTAGGACAAGTATGGTAGATATTGGAGTAATTGGAAACTCATTTTCGTAAGATGAGTTTTTCGACTAAGGTGGGGATATCATCGAGTATGGATGTGCTTCATGTGAAACATAGTATGATAAGGAATGTAGGTTATCGTTTGTATGGCCCAACTGAGAGGTAATTTTGAATGGATCGAATTTGGTGCTGAAACAACCAACAAGATACGGTAATACAAGAAAGCTTAAGGCAGCCAAATTGTCGAAATAGTTACCTTGTAGTCAGTGAGAAACTTTTTTAAATTAATGCTGGGTAGGTTATGGGTGTTGAAGATCTCACTTGGAAGAGGTGGTAGTACGTTTGGAAAAATAAAGTGTAGAACCGGGTTATGTTAGACCCATTTAGATGCCCTTTGGATGGATGGACCTATTTCGTTGAGAATTTCTGTCCTTATGAGCTTCAGTATCTACATTTGTTGTAAGCAGATTTTATCGTTGAAAGTATTAGTTAAAATGGGTACGTAAGGTTCTTGTTAACCTTAGCCGCCCTAAATGTTTTGTGAGTTTTGGTTTAAATTTATTTAATGGAATACACTCGAAGTCGAGCCAATTCTTTAAAAACTTGAGCTTTGTAACAACTTATAACTTGTTTCAACAGTTCTTGTTTGATGATTGCGAGGAGTCGGTTATAAATGACTTGTTACAACAACGTAAGTTTTTGATGAGTTTTCTTGAATACCCGATCAACTCCGTAGTCACAAAAAATTAATTCCAGATCTAGCCTTTAAGTTTCATGATTCTTTATCTAAATTGATCCTGGTCTCGTCACAAATCTTGTCACTTTGTCATTTTAAACCTTGAATGCAACCGATAAGCATTTAATCTCAAATGTATCCATTAACAACTAAATATGGCAAAAAAAATCATCCCAAGTGAGTCATTTAGCCAAATTTAGTTTTAACAATTAACACTCAAAGAGTTATACTCGATTCAACCCAATCACATATGCATCCCATCAAAAATTCAGCCCACTCAATAAACTTGCAGCCCAAATTACGTTAAGCCCAATATACTTAAACACAAATTCGGATACCACAAGATGTTGTTTTGGTTCGGTCCATTCCGATAATATCAACCTAAAATAGTTCAGCCCACGATGTGTAGTTAATATTACCAGCCCAACACCATCATATAACTAGCCCAAATCCATTAGCATTCGTCAGGCCCAATCAACATATAAAAACTCTCGGCCCATCAATCTACCAGCCCACCTCAAAACATTTCAATACTCAGCCTGTTATGTATGCACAAAAATCTCGGCCCACCAACAAATCTAAGACCTGGTCCATCAATTAAAGTAGTATAAGAGACAAATAATACCTAATATTACTCGTATTACCCTAGCCCTAATCACAAGTGATAAACTCATCCGCCCCCTTCCAACCTTATTTCTCCTCTCGATTGTCAGACACAAAACCACACCTCTTAATTCATTCCATATCACAACTGAATATCAAATCAGTCCTTAATATACACTCATCCATACACACAAGGAAAAACAACACTTCATTACCTTCGACCACCAGGATGTCATGAACCAAGAAGTATAAAGTCTTCAAGATCTTTGTATAAAGGGTCTCAGGTAGGGACGAATTGTGCTGGTTTTGTGTCATTGAACAAAGCAAAGAAAGAGAGTAACATTTTTGTTATGACTCTTTCTTTATTTTCGTATAGAAAAGAGAAGGTTTTACCTTCACATTGATCAGTGATGAGGTTAATTTGTGTGTTTTGATCATTGAAAGTACTTTGTATCAATTGTTATACACACAAAAACAATATGAGATCATTTTCGCATGACGTGATTGAGTTTAGTTGGGGATGGATATGGAGTTGTTAATAATATGTGACGATGGGTTAGGATGTAGATTGTTGGATTTGTGGCTGTCTCTTCTATTCATTTTCTTCTTTCTGTTTTGACCTTGACTCATTGAGTTGACCCGAGTCAACTCGGTAAATACCGGGTTGACTCGGTTTGGGTTTAGGTTCAAACTAGTTCGGGTCTCAAAGATGGCCAACTCGTTCGGTTCACAAAATTATACTCGTTCGGTTCATACTGATTTTTACTCGTTCGGCCCACACAAATCTTAACTCGTTCGGTCCACAAGAGTTAAAGACTCGTTCGGTTGCTTATGAAAAAGCTAGATCAGCTCATATAGCTTTTGACTAGTTTGGTTCGAGTTGCTTAGTACTCGTTCGGTTCTCAAAGTAGAACACTCGTTCGGTTCTTAATGATTCTTGCTCGTTCGGGTCCTCTTGGTTTAAACTGGTTCGGTTTCTTCTCTACTGGACTCGTTCGGTTCCTTCTCATAAATTAACTCGATCGGTTGAACTGGTTCGGTTCGTGAAGAAGATTGACTAGTTCGGTTCCGTCTAGGTTTGAACTCGTTCGGTTGAACTATACCCAAAAACATGGATCTTAGTTGTTGTTGTTTTTTTTTCAAATTATATGGAACAAAAAAAACAGAGTAGCTCAAAAATAAGCTTGTGATATAAGCTTAAATAAGCTGAGGCCAAAAACAGAACTGGGTGTATACGAATTTTTGGAAAACAAGAAAGGACCAAAAATAACTTATAAAAATAAAAAAGAAAACTGTTATAAACAGTTTCTTGCAACAAACAAAAAACAAATTCGCACACCTTTGTAAAAGAAAAATAAGATACGAAAAAAGGCTTAAAATAAGCTGTTTATAAGCTGTTAAGACCAAAACAACGACAGATTTGACAAAGTGACAAGACCAAACAGACCATAAAGATAAATCCGACCCAAGAGAATGTTGCCATGGCTCTTGATACCAATTGAAAGATTCACGAAAACTATGATCCGGTGGTCTTGGTGAGTCAAACCACATGATAGCCATTTTAGTGAGAGAAAGTAGTGAGATGGAAGATGGACTTGTGATATTAGATGAAAAAATGGATGAAGGATACAAATGACTCAACAATGCCAAATGACTCAACCCCTCTATGGAAGCCATAGAGGGGTATATATAGCCCATACGCCTCTAAACTATACATAGTTGCCTATTCTAGTCCTCGCGTATGTGACTATAATAAACTATGATAATTATGTAATGTCGTCACGTAAAAGTGAATTCCCAACAACTTTTAGGTGCGTAAGTGACATATGGGATCGGGGGTAACGTTCCTACCCAGTTGTTGAAATAGATCGGGGGTAACGTTCCTACCCAGTTATTGAAATAAAGGTAACATTCCTACCTAGTTGTTGGAATGGATCGGGGGTAACGTTCCTACCTAGTTGTTGAAATGGATCGGGGGTAACGTTCATACCAGTTGTTTAAATGGACGTGGGTAACTTCCTACCTTATTTTTTGAAATGGATCAGGGGTAACGTTCCTACCCAGTATGTGGATTGCATGTTAGCATAAGTTCATAATTTGCATAATTGTCCTATATTGTTTTGATAATCGTAGGAATTGGTTTTGAAAGGTTTATAATGTGAGTCTTAAACCTATGACTCTCACCAACCGTTGTGTTGACGTTTTTAAGCATCATTTTCAGGTGTGGAAAGTCAAGAGTATTCTTAAGAAATTGAGAAGTATCAATAAAGAGAACCTAAAAGATTATCTTGAAGTTTCTAAGTGGATGTGTAAGCCATTTTATTAATATATGTTGCACTGTCTCTAAATGCGAGAACTTCCTTTCATCAATAAATGACCGCCCTTTTATGTTTTGGTTAGTTATGGGATTTGTTATGACACATTGTGTCTATACTTTACTTTATTATATGCATTTTAGTATTCTCTATATAGACACCATTATGTTGTAAAGATATCCATTCTTGTTACGCCTCGTATTTCCGCCTTGGCGGGGTGTGACAACTACTAGAGCTAGCGGTACTAAAAATGTTAGTACTACTAGGCATAGTCTTAACAGACAGGCAGTACTAACTAGTGCTGCTATGAAAGTTAATACTGTTAAGCCTATTATGAATAGAGTTAGACCTACAACTGTTTTTCATAAAACTCATTCACCATTTTCAAAGCCTTTTAATAAAACAACAGCACTTAGAACAAATTTTTCAATACAAAAGGTTAATACTGCTAAGCTGAATGCAGTTAGTGTTGTTGGGGGGAAAAGGGAAAGTGCTGTTAAGCCCTTAGCAGGTTGTAATTGGAGACCAAAAAGACACCACTTCTGGCAAAATGTCTCCAAATACAATGGTGGATCCAGTCTTAGAAACTGTTTCACTTTCAAAGATCCACTAGGCAGACTCAAGCCTAAACAGGCTTGGGTCCCTAAGAGAATCTAATCTCTTTTATTTAATGTGTAGGATTATTGGCACAAGTTAGAACCGACAGTGCAAAGTTAGTACCGTTGGGCAAAGTTAGTACCGTTATAGAGACGTTGAAGAAAATACCGCCAAGGGTACAAAGTGTAACTTAAAACGGTTTCATTGATTTTAGGTCTGCTAAACCTATATAAACCCATATCAATTGCACACTTCCCTTACGTAATCACTCTCACATATTTTCTTCAATACAAGCCCTAATCTCTCTCTCAACCGATGATCAATACTTTAACCACCATGGTTGTTCTTGAATCGTGCCCTAAGTACAATATGGTCGCTTATTTAGAAAAGACTGAAGGCAATGCAAAGTTTCATGAAGTTATTAATTTTCTTACGCGATGCTCCATTCATCATGCTCTCACTGTAAGTCTAGTAGTCTCTACCACATTTGTTGAATATTTTTGGATGTCTGCTAAATCCAAAATAATCAACAATGTCAGGTACATTACTGCCAAAGTAGCTGGCAAGCCTGTATCTATCTCTAAAGCATCAATAAGAAGTGATCTTCTTTTTGATGATGCTGATGGGATAGACTCACTCCCTAATCAGACTATATTTGATGCTATACAACTTATGGGTTATGAGGGGGATTTAACTGTGTTAACATTTAACAAAGATTTGTTTTCACCCCAATGGAGGTTTCTATTTTATACAATGAATCATTGTATTAGCTCAAAAAGCACCTCTTGGGATCAAATTCCGACTAACATTGCCACTGCTGTTATTTGTTTAACATCTAATCAGAAATATAATTTTTCTAAATTAATTTTTGATGGTATGCGTAGACATTTAGATGCAAAGAAGAAGTTTGTAATGTATCCACGTTTTATTTCAATCTTTTTGGATAAACAGCTAGTCAATGTACCGGTACCTTTAGATCATCTTCTTGTAAATGCTTTGACAAGTAAAGTTTTCTCCTTTATGGTTAAAAAGGGTAAACATTTTTTAGGGAAAGTCACACCTTTGTTTGCTTCTATGTTGGTACAATCTACTGAGGATGAGGGTGCTACTTCAGAGAGACCATCTGAACCACAACCTACACCCTCTCCTCCTCACCCAAGTGAAGCACATGTTGAGCCTCCATCTGACCCATCACCTAGACCTTCACCTACTCCACATATTCCTGATTCTATTCCAGAAAGTTCTGATGGGAATCAAGGAGGTCATTCATCCAGTGATAAATCCCTTTCAGGGAATGAGGGTGACATGACACTCCAAAGTGTCTATGATCTATGTATCTCTTTGTGTACACAGGTTTCAGATCAAGCCAAGGAAATTCAGCGCTTGAAGGCACAGATCAAGAAGCTCAAGAAGCAAGCCAAACCTGTTATCACACACCACAGAGCATGGATGAAGAGTGTTTCCTTAAAGCAAAGATTGGCAGGAAAGAGATCCTTAAAGAAAACCTGGGTGCAAAAAGAGTCTGTATCCAAACAGGGGAGGAAGTCTGCCAAAGGTGAACCTTCAGTTCATAAAGATTCATTATTTGATGAGATTCCTGAAGATACAGTGGATTATATGGAGACTGAAGTTGCTCAAGATGTGGGGAGGTCAAGAGATGGAGTGAATGAAGAGATGGAAAATGCTGATGCTGAAGTCAGTACTGAAGATGTACTTAGTACTGCTCAGGAAAAAGTTAGTACTGACACACCAAAAGTTAGTACTGACGGATCCAAAGTTAGTACTGACAAGGAAAAAGATAGTACCGAAAGGACAGATGAAGGTACTGATGATCAAACTGAAGTAAGAAGGGCTACTCTAACTATTCAAACTACTCAAACACCTACTTCTACAATGTTTATAGATGATGAAACAATTGTAACAATCCGTATTTTTGATCAATGTACAACGCTATTAAATTCACTATTTATTTTTTTCTCGTACGCGTTTGCTTTTAATTTTAATAGTTAAGTTAAATCGCGTAAGCTAAAAATCAATAATTAGCATAAATGGACACCAAACGAATTAAAGCTTTCGTCAAGTAATCATTATATTATTTTTACAAAAGTAATAATCAACTTTTTATATTTTATTTTTATTGGTTGCGTAAAACGTTTACGTTTCGCAATAAAATACATTTAGGCATACCCGGAACTACCAAAATC
This sequence comes from Tanacetum coccineum, assembly GCA_026074375.1. Taxonomy (NCBI): domain Eukaryota; kingdom Viridiplantae; phylum Streptophyta; class Magnoliopsida; order Asterales; family Asteraceae; genus Tanacetum; species Tanacetum coccineum. The sequence continues at coordinate 85,403 of BQNB010009905.1, forward strand.
AATCTACGCTTCAACAAATACCCATTATTATTCCCAATGATCAAAGTTTATAAAACTTTACATATGTTCACCATGTTAGCTA
>BQNB010009906.1:0-85480 GCA_026074375.1 Tanacetum coccineum
GCAAGACAAGAACGAAAACACAAACCATCTCAACGGCATAAAGCCCTGAGTTGACTTGAAGAGGCCAAATTACACAGAAACAACAAATCCGCCATGACCAAATGTTAGATGATTGTGTATAACAAGAAAAAAATATACCACAAATGTACAGTGTTTCAAACAACCAAAATGAGGATGAGCATATGTAATCACAACTTCACAATACACAATCAAATTCCAAACCACACTGTATAATGACTTCATAGAGATGAAAAACCAAAGCCTGTCAAACCCGAGCTAATTTCATAACCACACCAGCCATGTATTTGCCTTGATGTTCAGCAAGTGCCAATTCTGTTTCAGTGGGTTCACGTGTCCCATCACCAGCAAACACTCCAGCACCGTAAGGAGTCCCACCTCTGATTGAGTCCATTTTAAACATACCTGCACCAAATGTGTACCCCACTGGAACAAAAAGCATCCCGTGGTGAGCCAGCTGTGTAATTGCTGTCCAACTGCATACGCAGGATAAAAAACAGTTAGACGTTGAGGTGGCAATTCTGACCATTGAGTTAGAAATGGAAAAATATAGATCATAACTAATCTCAAACATGTCAAATGGGTCTGAACAAATGATTCTTGCTAATACGGAAAAGTGTCAAATCGGTCAAACGGATCAAAAGTGACAAAGGTTATTCTAAATGGATACAGCAGCCTAAACTGCTTTATTCAGATTTTAAGAAATACTGCTTTATTCAGAACTTGGCTTATTTTACTACTATAATTTCATGATCAGATTCAACGGATATCACTTTGTTTAAATGATTATTAGTGTCTATGGAACAACACGAGCCAACATGTTCTAAAATGCGCCAATAAGTTACCTTTCTGACCCGCCAATTTTCCAGATTAAAATCGGGTTAAATTTACTTCAAGATCTTCTTTTGGGGGTTGAGGGTATTTTCAGGAAACCAGTAAAAAAGGCTAAACAAGTTTAGGCAAGTGCAAGGTTACATACAGAAAATTGAAGTTTTTGGCTGAAAAGTAAGACAGGCCAAATATGGAATAAGGACAAGCCTACAAAGACGAAGAGAATAGCATAGAGACCTAAACCTTGCACTTGGAATAAGGACAAGCCTACAAAGAGAATAGCATAGAGACCTACAAATATGGAATAAGGGCAAGCCTACAAAGAAGTTTTTGGCTGAAAAGTAAGACAGGACAAGCCTACAAAGACGAAGAGAATAGCATAGAGACCTAAACCTTAATTCCTCAACAGTATAAGGGCCAAACAAATATATCTTCGTTAGCAGGGACGGACCTACATGGATGTCGGGTGTGGCACAGGCCACACCCGATTTTAGGTTGCGAAGTGTAGTTTTTGTTCAAAAAGTGCATTTTTTTTGTACGTGCAACACCCAATATTTGTGCTACTATTTTTATAGTGCAAATTTACCTTAGCTCAAAAATTATTTATGGTGCGGTTTTAGTACTTATGAAATGAAAAAAATTGTGCAACACCCATTCGAAAATCCTAGGTCCGTCCTGTTCGTTAGTAAGTCAGAACAATAGAGAAGTAAGTTGTGTATATTGTCTTACATTATCTGTTTGCCATGCGTTGCCGAGACTCAATATATCAACGCGATCGTGATTTCCTATCAATAATAATCTTCAACCATAGTGGCTGATCTTAAATGCCTACCATCATATAGCCCGTCATCCGAATAGAGTAAAGCAACCCTCAAATGACCCAAAAAACAAAATGGGGAAAACAAGAAAAAATTATAAGTTGATCCCTTAATTTAGGCAGAATACCACACGATTAATCTTCACTATGTGGTCACAAAGCATACAATGACACTTATATTATTAATCATAAACAAGTCAACTCTACCTTAAGTTCCTGATTAGCTGATTCTAGTTATTCAAGTAACCAACATCACTTTATAAACACATTTCAAACACCCCAAATATATAACATAGTTCCCTCTTGCTAACAAAAGTATCAATAAACCGAAAATAAAACCAAGTGGAAACATAATCTTAAGGTTTTAAGGGGTGTCGGAGGTTGTATGTTTAAACTGCTTATATTAGATAAACAGTTTAAAATATGCAACTCTTAACCTGATTACTCAAAACTGTGTCAAATAAGCAGTGTGGATCAAAAATCCCAAACACAATCTAATTTGCTTTTTGCTTTCAAACGAAATAAGCAGTCTCAAACGCCCCCTAAACACATGAGAAACAATACAACAAATATCTTACAAGTGATAGGCATAAAAAGTCGCATTAAAGCCTAACAAATACACAAATGCAAACAGTAATCAATGGAAACGACACTATTATATTTACTAGGGTCTCTTCATCAAAATGGTTCTATCACATCATTGCACCTAAAACATTTCACTCTGAATTTGATTAAATTCCAAACCCTAACACTAGACCCACATCATAACATAACTAACTAAACAAACAAAACCAATAACCACATCCCAATCCCAACAACTAAATCAACGAAATAAGCATATATACCTTTTTATATGCATCCCCAAACACCCTCTAAATATACTAGAAGCCAATTAACATATACAGAATTTGATAGTCAAATGATACTCATAAAACGTAGCATTCGAGCCTAACTATTAGGCAAATGCAAACATGGGCTTGTAGCCTAGCGGTACCTTTGAGATACTCCCCTACCAAGTGGTTGTGGATTGAAGTCTCGTGTCAGGCAATTGTGTGCGACAGTTGAAAAATGGATTGTTAGTTTGCGTTTCAAAAAAATATCTAAGGCAAACAATAATCAATGGAAACGAAACTATAATATGCACTAAAATCTCTTCATCATTTTGATTCCATCAAAGCACCCACACATTTCAACCTCAATACGGACTATACGACATTTTCCTCCATCTAATTTCATCAAATCTAGTCTATTCCAAACCCAACACTCATTCAACATTAAAGTGTTCCTAATAAACCAAACAAAACCATAAACCACATTTCACATTAAAAAGAACCCTTAGGCGGTCATCTCTTGTCCACATAATCCTAAATAGATTAGAAGCCAATTAACAACTATGTTACACATCGATAATCATAAAACATAAGTATCTGCACCTAAGCTGCCTAAAAATTACACAGATGCAAATAATAATCAACGAAAAGAAAACAATTAACTTACGCAGTAGTCTCTTGTCCACCACCTTGAGTCCCTGTACTAACAAAAAAACCAGCAGGCTTCCCAGCGAGTTTCTGTTCTCTCCACAACCCACCCGTCATATCGAAAAACGCCTTCATTTGCGCAGCCATACACCCGTATCTCGTCGGGAACCCAAACAAAAACCCATCAGCACTTTCCATCTCATCAACAGACAACATCTCAACAATCTCATCATCTTTAGGTGGGGCCCGCATTTGTGCCAACACACCTTCCGACAATGTCTCAGGTACACGGTACAACACACCTTCAACTCCTTGGACAGTTTCAACTCCTTTCTTAATCCTACGCGCGAGTGTCTCCACGTGGCCATACATTGAGTAAAAGATAACAAGTATTTTAAGGTTTTTTAAGGTTGCTATTGGGACAACATCATCATCGTCAAGTGTTTGGTCTTGGGATGTTTGGTGTTCTGTCTGGGGGGATCCGACATTGACTGGGGCAATGTTGGTGGTGACTGGTGGTGGACGTTTCTTGCTAGGTACACAACCGCCGCCTTTGCCCATTGTGTTTCTTTTGGGATTAAGATGTGATTAAGGTTTTTGGATCCGACATTAATCTTGTGTTTGGAACATGGTGGTTGTGATTTTTTATGTCACTTTCAATTGTTTTTGTTGTTTGTTGGATAAATCTACGACTATCTGTTACTATGGGCTGTAGGGACTACGGTTAGACTTTGGTTTTTGGGCTTTGCCGTTTGTTTTGATTGGTCTTTGATTTAACCGAAAACAACCGAATGTCCGAATCGAACTAATAACCAAACCGAACAGAACTACTAATTCGGTTCTCGGTTTGGATATTGTTTGGCAATCAAAACCGAAAACTAAATTCAATATATATATATATATATATATATATATATATATATATATATATATGTAAGTATTCAACTTACTTAGGAAGTACGAGGATGTATCGTGACTCAACTCACCGTAAGCAAACAATGCGGTTAAGGTGTAACCGAATGGCTCTAATTGCGACTTAATAAATAGACGCGCCGTAGAACGAGAAATAATAATAATAACGAAACGTTGCACACAACGTTTAATAAGGAAATAGACAACTATATATGTTTGTGCTTTAGTTTAGTCAACAAAAATGTGTTTTTACGAACTTATTAAGTTTATGAAGATGTTACGACGTTCTTACGACAAGTTACTATTTATATAAAGTTTACAATTTAGGAAAGTTTTAAATTTCTGGACGTTAATAGCATCCCCTAATTTACCGTTTCCATATCTCCAAAAACAAACTAGTGAAACCCTATCGTCTAACCAAAATTCTTAGCTCGCTAAATATATATAAAAACTTGCTATATTTAAAAACAACCAACAACAATGACTTATCATTTTTAGAAAATTCCCAAACCTTCGTTTTGGTATTAAGAAGCTCCACGACTGTTTTCCAAAGACTTACGGCAGCTAATAAACCTTTTGAAACATTTTTAAACTTCCGTTTACCCTCATTTAAAACTTGGACCGACAACTATATTTTTATAAATCGACCATAGACTTGACCATAAACCTGACCATAACACCGTCATATTTTCCAAACTATCCAAAAATTCTTTTACACCAAAACTAATCAACCAAATTCACTATAATTAAGCCTAAACTCATCGCCATATTTGTTTCAACTCACAACTCTCGCATACTCTCGACAAGAACAAATATATATCCAAAACCATCAAAAATCTTTATTAAAAATAATTATTCACTTTAATTATTTGAAAATCATAGCACAAACATATGAAGTCTTGAATCATAAGTAAAAGTATAAGAGTACATAGCAATAATAACTATAACAAACGGTGATGGGATGCGGAGAGTGAGGACATTTCGAGAAACAATAACCCCAAAATAAAGGTCAACAAATGGGAGGAGCTCACGGAAGAGCTCAGGTGATACGTGACGAAATATCGTACTCAGTCGTTAGTTCGAGGATGAATCAAATCCATTAGCTCAAGAGTGCACAAGTCAGTTAGCTCCATAAACAGTTCATGATCGCAAGGTTTTTAACGGTAAAAGTAACATAAGAATGAGATAAGGTAGTTCAAGTGAGGCCTTAAGATTCTGCTGAGTGGTAAGACGCGATTGTGTTTCTAGATCTTTTTAACGGATTTCGGTGATTATCGAGTTTGAGTTCATACTCGTGTCATATTGGATACTATTAAGCCCACTCATTTATAATTTATTATTTATATAAAGAAGCGTCTCAATTTATGTAAATAATGAATTGATAAACTTATGGTTCGGTGATTTACAATTTATTTATTTAAATGAAGAGGCGTCCCAATCCTTTCAAATAAAGAGATTATAAATCAGCATACTTAATAATTTCTGATACAATACGCGTACTCACAAAATCTTCAAGGTGGTAGATGACATAACGATGCCGGTGCTATAATGAGTATGAAATGAGTGTTCAAAACTCGTCTTCGAAGACGAAGAGTAAAACAATCAAAGGGGATCGACATAGAGTTCAAAATAGCTGATGAGTATACATTTAAAGTAAATAAGATAAAGGTCTTTTATGAACGAGTTTACATAGCAATTACCATATTAAACCTCCAGTTACAAGTCTCGCCCATACAAGACTTGTGAAACTTAGATTCATACATAATTCCATGTAAACATAACCGTGTCGGGTTTCGCGTAATACGATATTGTATAAGGTTATGAATAATAAGTTCGAGACCATTGCATCGCTCACAATGTCTTAGACAAATTTTAGAGACCATTGTGTCATCCACAATGTCTTAGAAAGGTTTAATATTTATATAGACAACTTCTAAATAAGTAAATAGAGGAATAAACGTAAGGCGAACGTAAACCGCAAAGAAGAGATAACCCCAAAGAAAAGATAACCTCAGAGAAAAGATAATCACAGAGAAAAGATAAGCGTAAGCTCATAGCAAAAACACGTATAAGGCACACATAAAAGCACGTAAGGATCACATACTGGTTATAGACCAGACCTAGATATTCTACCTGGTTCTCTATAACCTTGGCTCTGATACCAATCTGTCACACCCCCAGACAGGGCCTGGACGGAATACGTGTCTGAGGGCGTGACTTCATCATATTTCGAACACAAGGCACGAGAGAACGACCACTAATAGATAAGTTTTACAAGATTCAAAAGAAATTAAATATTCGCGGAAGCGTAAGTAAAATGTAGCGGAAGCATAGTTAAGTTTTGAAAAGTCAACGAGTATGAATGATAATAAAGTCTTGAAAGATAGTATCATATTGCACGTAGACTCCACATAGCACGTCAAGAAGTCCAAAGCTAATCCCCTGAGAAAAACATGCTAAAAACGGCCAACATAAAGTTGAGTGAATTCATAAGTTTAAGTAAAACATTTATGAGGATAAAAAACGTTTAGTGAATACAGCTTCACTCAAAGTATTATGAAAAGTGTTTAGTAATTGGAAATGTTCAACCAAAGTAGTGTGGACCACAAGATTTCAAAGCGTATGTGACAATCTTAGCAGTTTACGATTTCACATACAAAGCACATGTGACCGTTATAACAAATACAACTTCACATGAAAGTATTTATTGTTGCACTAAGCTCATGACACCGATGCTAATAACAACAGGGCATATCATATCATGCCACATAGTATTCCTGCCCTTAACTGGTGTCCCAAACCAAAGACCACCACAACGCACATCGACATGACATATATCCGTTTGTTCTTCGTTAAGTGGAACCAAAGCAGATAGGGATAATTAGTCCCAATAGATCTATTTACGCATTCATTCGCAGCTCACTTAACCAATCCAATTAAGCCATAGTGACTAACTGTTCATGATATTTCTGGGCAAGTGTTTTTGTAGCAAAACTTAAAGGCAACACAGAAACGGAAACGATAAACAGAAAACACTTTCCCAAGTAAAAGGTAATCAACGTTGTTCTTAAAAGCATAACGCACTAAATCCATAAGTAAAAACGAGTGTGACAACAACCATGAAACCGAGTTTTGTAGTAATCAACTTATAAACGAGGTTGAAATTCGATAACGAAACGAGTTGTAAACGAGCATGTTTTCTCACCCCCAAAAGTAGTAAATATAGTAAAACACGTAAAACTTTTGGGGCTTATGAACTCACCTTGATGTTGTAGGAAGCGATTGCAGAGATGCACAAAATAAGACAAAACACAAACGGATACGAACGGCTCGACCAGAGATGCAAGCTTACTTATCGGCTATATCCCACTAGCTTAGGATGATGAATTGTGTTTGTCCGATGGATGAGTACAACACCAGCGTACACCTTTGATAAAGATTTGGATTCAAGTTGTAAGAGTTAGTGTTGTTAAATAAAAAACATCGAAAAGTAAATGCAGGAGGTATGTAATTATACCTCCGTAATAATATTACATACGAAAAAGAAACCATTATAAAATTCATATTGGTAGAAATAAATAATAAGAGCCAACCAACCAAAAAAAGAATAAGTCCAATATAAAATACTTTACAAGCTATTAGAATAAGAAAACCTTGAGAAAATAATTGTAACAATATCATTCGACACACAATATCGGAAAGCACCAAAATAATTAATAAAGAAGTTCTCATGTTAAAGTAAACACACGTTTTAAGTTTCCGAATTTAAATAAAGGTTTTGAAAGTTTTTACAAAACAATATTAATTTGTCTATTAGTCTCGCGAATTGTAAAATAATATTTTTTATAATTTAGTATTTTGTTTTCATTACAGTTTTTTAGGTTAAAATCTGTTTATAACTCGTTAGATAAAAGTATGACTTTCGTTTGTTGTCGGGTTATTGTATAATTACAGTCGAAAATTATAAAATAATATTTTATAAATTAGTATTTCGTTCCGCATTTTAACTAAATTAGTCGCCTCGTTTGTAAAAGTATAGTTTTCGTTTATTTACCGATTTATTGTATCCTTTCAAATAGATAATCTTAAAACTATATAACTTTGTCCTTTTATCGGGTTTTCTAAAATAATAGAAATTTTAATGAAAATGCTAAGTATATAAATTTTTATAAATTTCGGCATGACCTAGTCGTTTATATGACGTTTCCTATTTTTACAAAACTCATCGTTTTCCCTTAATCAATATATGTTGCAATTTATATCCGCGTGTTTTAAATTTATAACTAGACGAGATCAATCAAATAAATAAATCAAAATAAAAAGAACAAAACTAAACACATAACAAAAATAAGTAAAGCCAAACACACCCTAAAGCTGTTCAAACAGCGAAAACAAACACCCTTTTGGGCTTATTAACACGCAGAAATAAACACCCCTCTCGGGTTGTTAAATCGCAGCAAACAAACGCCCCTTTGGGGCTGCTGTCCGCAGAACCAAACGCACCCCTTGGTGCGGTGAATATTAAACGCACCCTACTCGTTGCAAAAATTTAACGCACCCTTTTTGGTTAAACCAAACGCACCCTACTTGGCTGTTTTACAGCCAACCAAACGCACCCTAACTGTTGCAAATCAGCAAACCAAACAAACCCTTATGGTTGTTAAACACACAAACAAACGCACCCTTTAGGTAGTAAAACCAGAAAACAAACACACCTTTAAAATCAAATAATACAAATAAACTTAAACAAATATATATTTAACCATCCAAATAGGAAAAAGGGAAAAAGGTAGTGGTGGTGCGCGGCGGCTGAACCGCGGCTCGTGGAGGCTGTGGGGGTAACGTTGGTGGTGTGGTGCTCGGTGGTGATGGAGTGCGAAGGTGGTGACGATGATGACGGCGGTACCGTGGTGATGGGTACCGGATCTGGTGGTGACGTTAGCGACGGGTTGAAGATGATGACGACGGTGGTGGTGACGAGGAGGAGATGGTGGTGGCAGTGAGGGTGATGAGGTGGTGGTTGTTGTGGTAGTGGTGGTGACGTGGCTGTGATGGCATGGTGATGGTGGAGGTGGCGTGGAGGCAGCGAGTGTGAAGGTGATGTTGATGGTGGTGTGGTGGCTGTGGCCGGAGTTTGGCCGGAGTAAGGGGGAGGCGCCGAAAAAGTTAGAGAGGGGAGGAGGGAGGCTAGGGTTTGTAAATGAGAAACCCTAAATATTTATATATTTATACTAGGAAGTGTTTAGAAAATGTGACAAGTATCAAATAGTTTAGGGGTTAGTGTTGTAAATATTAGGTGTAGTTTTGTAAAATAATGGCCCAGGACTCGTTTGGGCTAGTTATCGGATGGTTCAAAACACGAAAAATTACGCCGTTGCGTTCAAAATGGTTTTTCCATTAAAAATGAGTATTTACACGACTAATATTTTATAAATGTTTCTATAAAATATATTTAAAATTATTATTATTTATTTGGCACCATTGGGTAAGCGTTGTCCGTAAAAATAAAACTTTTATTTGAGCATTCGCATTTTTAAACAAACGTTTTTTTGAATAAAATGTAAAATAATTTATTAAATATTTTTATTTAATAAAACGTGATAATTAAATATAAATTTAATTATTTTTGTGTCGGTACACGTTGTTTTCAAAATTTTGCGAGGTTATTTTAGTCATTTTCTGCTTGGTTTCAGGTCTCGGGTAAAACTGAAAAGTTGTCCGGAATGTCGTTTTACATTAAATTGCTTTAGAGTCCGAGTCGTGAAAACGTAATTTAACGGGTCGTTTTGGATAAGTCAATTTAGGAATAACATATATCTTCTCGTTTTCAAGTCAAATAAGTTTGAAAAATAAATTTTGAAATGAGCGATAATAATAGTAATTATGATTTATTATTTAAATACGTTTCAAAAATTTACCGGCTACACGGTAATCGTTTTTATGTGACCGTAAAAGGTCAAAAGTCAAAAAGTCAAGTCAGAACCAAAAAGTCAAAGGGTAAAATAGTAATTTAAAATTCTAAAAATTTCAGGGTGTGATACTATAGCACATAATAAAGTTTAAAAGTTACTCGTTTACACTCTCTTCTCCCCTTTTTTGTCGAAGCAAAAAGGTCTAATGTGGATTATGGTTAGAGCATATAGGTCGGAGGCATGAGAAGAAGGTAAGTGTGTAAGGTAAATATGTTGGAGGAATTAGAAGAAGGTAGGCACTCCTAGTATATGTAGTGTGAAAGAATGAAAGGAAGGTGGGTGCTCCGTGTATATAGATTGAAGATATGAGGAAAAAGACGTGAGAAATAAAGGTTGGAGGTTATTTCGTGTTTCTTGGATATTTGATAGGAGGTTATAAGAAATGAGAGGAAGACATAAGAAGAAAGTAAGTGCTCTGGGTATATAGGTTGAAGGAATGAGAATGAGGTAGGTGCTTTGAGTGTATATGTTAAAGGAATGAGGAAAAGGTAGGTGCTCCAAGTATATAGGTTAAAGGAATGAGAAGAAACATGAGAAATAAGGTTGAGGTGGTTTTGTGTTTCTTTGATAATTTAGGAGAGGTCATGATAGATGAGAAGAAGGCATGATAGAATTGTAGGTACTTCGAGTATATAAGTAGAAAGTATTAGACGAAACCTAAAGGTTGAAGGTGATTTTGAAGTAGATGAGGTGAAGTATTTGGAGTATGGATGAGCTCTTCACCGTATTTGACAATCTCCAATCCTATCTTCCTATAAAGGTGAGCTTGCATCATCCTAGTGAAGTATTCTATCATCATGGTTTAACCAACTCTATGCTATTTACCCACATATCTCCTAGCTCCCCCTTGCTCATTGCGTCCCCATGATAATATCATTCCTTGTATATTGACTCTAACGGATCCATGGATCAAATAAATTACCATCGATGCTCAAGAAGTTCGATGCAATTTAAATGAGTAGGACGCTTGCAAGTGCTTCCCATTGGTGTATGCTCCCCCTTGTTTGGGGCACCAAGGAATCAAGATATTGTTGTGCTACAAAACAAAGTTAGTAGACAAGTTCACATATACATATAGCAAAACATTAGCGGGGAACTAGACATGCACTTCTAGGTTTTATTATTCTAAAGTATGACACTTTGAAAGAGAAGTAGAAACTAGACACAAGTAATCATTATTTTAAAAACAACCTAAATGATGAAATAAAAAGAATCGAGACGTATGTTTACGGAGAAAGATTAGACCGACTTTTAATAAACGAGAATGGGATTCGTTTATTGATTGACACAAAAATATTATGAGAATGACCTTTTAAAAGTAGACGAATGACACTTAATATCTTGGCAAAATATGTCAATATATATATATATATATATATATATATATACTTTAAAAGAATAAAAAGAAAAATAAGACGAGGATGGAGACGATGTGCTCTTGGATGTGAATGAAAATGATTCCATAGAGCCGAAAAGTGGGAAAGGATGAGCGATACTAAAGAAGGAACGTGTTGACGAGAGGTTGATAGAAAAGATTGATATATCATTTGCACTAACAATTGATGTGCATATGATCCTATCGAGACAAAAGTGGATGATTGGGAATTCAAAGGTTTGTTTGGTGTTTTGTTGGTTGACAATGTTGAGGAACAAAGGTGGGATGTGAAATGAGGTAGTTCTTTCATGGTGGAAGAATAATGAGAGACTCAACAATGTGGTGACTCAATAACACTTGAAGATTGAATATCTTCTTTATGTTCTTCACTTTCTAGAAAGTGGAATGTTTTGCGAAGGAGTGACATTTGCATTTCGCAAATTACTTAACTATTTCGGATGAAATAATTAAGTTGTCAAGGGATATAAGAGGCATTCTAATAGTAGCAAGACTATTAGAAGAGAGAAGAAACTTTTAGAAGTGAGAAGAAACGTTAGAGATGAGGAGACTTATTAGAAGTGAAAAGGAACATTTAGAAGTGAGAAGAAACTTTAGAAGTAGAAAGACAATTAGAAGTGAAATGACTACTAGAAGAGAGAAGAAACGTTTAGGAGTGAAAATAATCGTCTATGAATTGAGACAAGACGTATGCGAGATGTGAGGACCAAGGTTTGTATGTGAGGGGATTTATTGTAAAGTGATGGATTGTAAATCTATCGATTGTAAGGAATGTGTTTGATAATGAGACGCATTTCATTATGAAATTCACTTGACTCTTGAAAACATAAGCAATGATGCTTATGAGTCTTAGGATATGAGGATGACCCATTAATCTATAAAGAGATATTAGGCATAGGTTTGTGCTTTATGAAATGTAGTTTACTTTTCATGGGTTGTAGAAGTGATAAACGCTATTAGTTTGTGATTATGTTGGTGGAGAAGAATTACATGATAACTTTTATGGTGAAGATGACTCGGTGGATACCTCAAGACTCGTTTTTTATTTCACCTTGTTGGTTTGAATATGTACTAGAACTAGTAATCATTGACAAGAGTGAGTAATAGTTAATGAGGTTTGGGTGAAGAATAGACGTCAGCTCACAGAAAAAGAGGAAGAAGAGAGAGACAATGTGTTCGTTTTATGATTAGAAAATGAAATGAAAGATATCACAAGTCTGCTGCCGGCGGTCCCATATATATATATAATGGGCCGCCTATTTTAATCAGGGGGCCGCCTGGTTTATGGGGACTGCCACCAGCAGAGATGTTTTGGAATTGATTGTTGACAAAATTTTTTGAACGGAGTGACATTTTAATTTGCATTTCGCTAATTAAAAATCCTTAAAATACTTCGGATGAAGTAATTAGGTTGTCACGACACAGAATGGAACATAGACTAGAATCGAGACTTAGATGAAAAGAAGACACCGATTTATGGAATATGTTCCATCATTCCTAAACCTAGACGAATATAATTTAACGATTCACAGTTGAGGGGTAAAGAAAGAACTTTGATGATGTTATCTTCAGGCGCAACCTTTTCGAATGGAGATGTTTCCTTTTGGACATTGTCTCGAATGAAATGGTGAGCTAATCATTCGGTGTGTTTCGTACGCGAAAATAATAATAGTAATAATAACTATAATAATAATAATAAGAAAGAAAACAACGTAGATGGAGGCGACGAGCTTGACAATGTCAAAATGGATGGTGGTTAATGTACGATAAACTACACTCACAGAGTTATGTAGCTCTTCTCGAGCATTGCTAATGTTCATAGAACCATCACACGACGAGGTATGTAACACCCTCAAATCTGAGCACGCAGCGGAATGTTGAATATCTGAGGGCGTTACATTTACGGATCAATAGCACAAGACCTGAGAGCGACTACTAAACTTGTTGTTTGAAAAAAAGATACATTGGATTAACAAAATATTTGTTTGTTACATAAGCCCATGGCTTCAAATTGTTCAATAACAATATATAGAAAGATTCCTGGTTTATAACAGTTGCCCAAAATGTTATAAGACCCCAAATCTTATAGTGTTGACTCTGCAATTATTGACTTCTAATGTTATCAAGCACCTCGTGCCATTATTGACCTGAAAAACCCATGTTTAAAATGTCAACATAATGTTGGTGAATTCTATGTTTAGGTAAATCAATAGTAGGAACGCAAGATTTCTAAGTGTAATGATTTAGCAAACACATGAAACATCCATAATAAGTGGTCACGTTTTCCTCAGTCATAGACATGAGGCTCGATATGTATGAATGCAAAATATTGCCAATGAATGCCCGTGAATGATGTTCTAACCCGAAACATCCCGAATCCGACATGGTATACGTTCGTTCCCAGTGATAGCTAATCACCCGAACGGGGATCGTCAATATTTTTCCCCCAAAAATAGATCTATCAATAACATTCGCGCTCACACAATGCAGTTCCCAACTACAACTATGCAACTAACAGTTCATGATAAAGGGCTCAATGGGTTATCGCTACTTAGGCAAACACGTGATCGTTGTATAAAATATACACTTGCGTCCAATTTGTAAGACAAAGCATGTTCTCACCCCAAAGATGTAAATCATTTAAATAACATTAAAACATGGGGCTATGAACTCACCTTAGCAGGTAGTTCTCTGAATGATGATAAATATCCAAGTAAGCAGTGAATCACACCGTCAAGTACCTAAGTAAGTACGGTCAAGTCTTAGTTTACGCATTTAAGCTAACGACTCATTGTATAAACTAAATTCCCATTTGTAAGTTTATATATACTGTTATAACTTGTGTGGAGGGCACATGGTTATTGTATTTACAATATTATGGTTCTCGAGAATGCGAAATCATTATTAATAAATATACTTATTTATTAACTTGTTATTAAACCCGTTTAATGTCCGAATATCTTAATGTTCGACCGACTCGTTAAGTGTTTTATTTATTCACTTTTGTTTCACAAATATACCCTTAAGTTTCCTATAAATACAAAACAGCCCCTGGGTTTATAAATTACACTTTTAGTCCCTAAACTTTACAAGTTTACATTTTTGGTCCTTATGAGTTTCAAACAGTCCCTCAAGTTCAGTAATGTCAAAAACAGTATTATTAATATACTAGCAGTATTAACAATATGCTAGCAGTACTAACTCTGCTAGCAGTACTAACTTCTGCTAGCAGTACTAACTCTGTGGCTAGTTCTAACCTTCCCGATATGAGCAGTACTAACTTCTTAAGCCTGGCAGTATTATCTTCTAATTTAGCCCGTATCATACAACCGATTAGTGAGTTACAAATTCGTTAGAGTTTGTTTGAGCTCGTGTTGGACACAAGAAAGTTCAGGAATGTGAAAAATAGTATTATTAATACACTAGCAGTATTAACAATATACTATCAGTACTAACTCTGCTAGCAGTACTAACTTCCGCTAGCAGTACTAACCCTGCTTAGCAGTACTAACTTCTGCTAGCAGTACTAACCCTGCTAGCAGTACTAACTTCTGCTAGCTTATTTCGACATATCCCAAACAACCCGATTTCGCTTATGCTATTGTGTACACATCCTTTATTGAGCAAGACGAGTTGTTAAGTATTATGATACGTGACATGAAAGTGTTTCCGTTTCCAAACAAGTTGTCAAACCTCTCGGTTAACTATTTTACGTGTGCATGTCATAATTAAACATTCATGCTTATACACAAGATCTTTGTTACGTGCCTTATGGCTTTTGGTTCACCACACAAGTCTATATATGTTGTATATTGTAAGACGTGGACATGGGTTGTGTCATGCTAGGCACGACCCATGTTTAGCTTGTTAACATATAATAACCGTGCCTTATGACACATGAAGCAAACATGAACACTTGAGATTTGATCGTAGCGCTAAGACACTTACAGGGTACCTGCTTCTTGAAACGTGTGTGTATGCGAGCACGCCGGGTGTGGCAACCCACGTGTGTAAAAACACGATCAATAACCAAACCCTAAGCTTCCTTTTTATAAACTTGTATGACAACTAGAAATGTTTGTGGGTTCGAATGAGATCAAGGGAGGTGTTTGTTTGCGGTTTGAAGCTCGAACACAAGAAATAAATATGTGTGTAGTTGTTTGAGAGTGTTTAGGGTGTATGTGAGTTTTCAAGAGTGTAAAGTGGTAAGTATACATGAGTATTTATAGGCAAAATGTCTAGTTACATATTCCTAGTCCTAAAACCAACAAAATCATGCCCTATCTACTAGTGGTTTTGTGGTTTTGGTTAATCACACATAGTTTTGTTAAAACCACCAGGTACTATTCTTAATTACAAGATATATGTACAAGATATGCTTAGATACTTGAAATCTTATGATTTGGGTGTGTGTCTTGTGTTTAGCCGGTTATACAAAGGAAAAGAGAAGCCAAATGGTTATTAAATTGTGTAATTAGATTAGTGGGGGACATTTAGGGACTACATTAATTATTAGGAGGATCTGTACATTGTAGCTTAGCAATTTCATGAAGATTTTCTAGGTGATTTGTAGTGTAACAATGTATGCCGTGGGTTTTCATAGGGAAGGAAGGATCCAAAGTGATCTTTAACCCATGTGTATTAGCTAACTAGAGACATGTTGTACAAATCTTAATTAAAACCTAGATGTACATTGTACTTAGTGTAAGATTTAAGGATTTTCTAGTTATTCTTGTCTCATAATTCGGCTCTAGTGGGTATTTTAACACAAGAATTGATTAAATTTTTGTGTTAAGGTTTTAAAAGTGGGTATTGGTTTGAGTCTAGGTAAGTCTAGGTATTTCCGGGGTATGTCCAAATGTATTATGTTGCGAAATGTAACCTTTTTACGTGACCAATAAAAATAAAATACGCAAAGTACATAATTATCTTCTTAATAATTATTTATTACTTGGTTGATGCAAACCTTAATTTATTTGATGACCGTTTACATTTATTGGATTAATTCTGTCTATGCGGATTTAGATCAAAGTAAAATTAAAATAAACGCTGTATCGGACTAAATAAATAGTGACGGGATAATAAATGTGATACAATGGATCATGAAAAGAGTAATGTACGTCTCCACCGGTTTAAAAGGCTTTGTATCTCAAAGATTAAGACCTTGTAGTGGATTGGCTACGAAAGCTTGGTTTGTGAAGAGATCATCAAGAGTTGTGGGTATTTTTGTTGTTGATCGGAATCTTCACGTTCACCAGATAACTCAGGGCCACGCCTAGACCCCGCCTTTTAGAGTTCCAGCGAAACCTTAACATGGTATTCGGCTTAGCTTAACTAGTCCTCTTGATCTCCCGTTCCCTGATTTCAACGGGCTCTCCTTCCAAACTAGAAGCTTATCTGTCAAAATGAATTCCTTTCTTACGGCAAGACTAATGGTTCGTCAGCGTAAAATTTCTTCAGATTAGGACAACATGGAAGGTATGGTGAACTTGCTCAATAGTTGAGGAAGTTCCAGCCTTCGCGGGGCAACTTTCTCATCTTTTGCTACAATTTGAAAGGTTGAATAATCTTGGGTTTAGCTTGCCCCGCTTATCGAACCGTACGACTCCTTTCCATGGTGAGACCTTGAGCATAACTCTGTCCCCAATCTCGAACTCCATCGGCTTTCATTTCTGATCAGCGTAGCTCTTTTGTTGATTCTGTGCAGCTTGCATCCTTTGCTTGATCAGGACGATCTTTTCTGTTGTTTCTTGTATTAATTCTGGGCCAGTCAGTTGGGCTTCCCACCTCGGCCTTTAGCACACTGTCGTTGATACGACATTTTCGACCATACAGTGCCTCATAAGGGGCGGCCTTTATGCTAGCGTGATAACTGTTGTTGTATGAAAACTCGGCCAACGGCAAATGCTCTAACCCAACAAATTGCCAAAATCGATCTCACGCAAGCACGTTTACGTAGCATGTCCTCGAGCGTTTGAATGGTTCTCTCGCTCTGGCCGTCAGTTTCTGGATGATACGCAGTGCTCATGCTAATATCCGTACCCAAAGCTTTCTAAAATGATCTCCAAAAATTTGAAGTGAATCTTCCGTCACGATCACAGATGATTGAGGCAGGTATCCCATGTCTGGCCACTATCCTGTTCAGGTACAACCTTGCCAACTTGTCCAAGGGATCATTCTCCCTTATTGGCAAGAAGTGAGCAGATTTTGTAAGTCGATCCATAATCACCCAGATGGTGTTCGAAACCTTGTGACGCTAGATAGGAAGTTTGGTGATAAAATCCAACTGATTATTATCCCACTTCCATTGGGTATTTCTGGTTGTACTAAGCAATCCGATGGCCTTTGAGATGATGTTCGGCCTTGACCCTTACATATGTCAGGAATTTGCTAACATACGTGGCGATGTCAGCCTTCATGTTTGGCCACCAATATAATTTCTTCACATCTTGGTACATCTTTTCGGAACCAGGATAGATAGAATATTTTGACTTGTGGGACTCGTGCATAATCACGGATCTTAAGTCTCCATAGCAAGGTATCCAAACCTCTGCTGTCGCTAAACATAGTGTTCTATTAGCACGCGGTTCCAATTTTTCCTTGGGGTATTATCATTCGGTTATTAAGCCTACATCTTCATTCATGAGATTCTCTGGTTTCTAGGCTTCGATCTGAGCTTCTAATATTCGTTTGGGGAGATCCAAACCAATTGTCATAAAAATTAAGGGCTCGAACCCGCAGTGGCTCAAGCCGTTCGTTCGGCTCAGCGCATCCGGCCACTACGTTGCTTTCTGGATGATAACGCCGAATATCACAATGTATGTCACTCAGTCATTCCAGCAACGGCGTTGTCTCATGTTAGCTCCTTCTGATTCTGAGATGTTTGTTAGGATTTTTATGTTGGTCGGTGAACAAGGAGCATCTGGTTCCGTATAGATAGATGTCTTCATATCTTTAGGGCAAAACACTACCGACCCAAGCTCTCAATCATAGAGGGTGTAGTTCATTCTCTGTTAACTTTTATAGATCTGCTCGAGAAGCCACATAGGCAATCACTTTTCTCTCTCTGCATTAGCCCAACTAAACCCTTGTGTGAGCATCACAGTACAGTAGACCACAAAGTCTTCGCTTCCCTCAGGTAAAGCCAGAATTGGTGCACTGCACAACTTCTGCTTTATCAACTGAAAAGCGTTCTCTTCCTTTTCTCCCTAGTCAAACTTGATTCCTTTCTGAGTAAGTTTCATCATTGACTTAGCAATCTTTGAAAATCCTTCGATAAATCTTCAATAGTAACCAGCAAGACCTAAAAATTGGCGGATCTCCGTTTGGTGTCTTTGGGAGCACGCCCAATTTTTGTAGATTTCTCTCTTGGCTGGATTCTCACATGTATGCCTCTACAATCAATGACATGTCTGAGAAATTGTACCTTCGGAATCCAAAATTCACATTTTGAAAATTTTGCATACAACTTCTCTTCCTTAAGCAATTCCAAAATTGCTTTAAGGTGTTCTTCATGCTCTCTTTCGTCTTTTGAATAAATAAGTATGTCATCGATGAAGACTATTACGAACTTATCCAAGTAAGGCTTGCACACTCGGTTCATGAGGTCCATAAATACCGCAGGTGTGTTTGTCAGTCCGAATGGCATAACCTGGAACTCGTAATGGCCATATCGAGTTCGAAATGCCGTCTTTGGGATGTCTTGCTCTCGCACTCTAAGCTGGTGGTATCCTGATCTCAGATCTATCTTCGAAAAAATACTGGATCCTTGAAGTTGATCAAACAAATTGTCGATCATCGGAAGTGGATAACGATTCTTTACTGTCAGTTTATTTAACTCACGGTAGTCGATGCACATTCTGAACGACCCGTCCTTCTTTTTGACAAATAAGACCGGGTCTCCCCAAGGTGAGAAACTAGGCCTTATGAATCCCTTGTCAGAGAGTTCTTGTAATTGTTCTGATAATTCCTTCATTTCGGATGGGGCCAATCGATACGGTGCTCGAGCTACGGGTGCGGCTCTGGGAATTAAGTCGATTTGGAATTCCACTAATTGAGCTGGAGGAAGACCTGGCAAGTCCTCGGGAAATACTTCGGAAAAATCTCGGACGATTGGTACGTCCTTTATATGTTTCCTTTCTGACTTGTCCTCCTCTTTCTTGGCGGATATTTGAGCTAAAAAGACTTGGCATCCCTTGGCCATGTACTCTTGAGCTTTTGAACATGAGATAACTGTCAATCGGGATTCTCTCCCGTTGCTACTTTCGTTGCCACAAAAAGTCAAAGTTTCATTCACGTAGGGAATTTAAACAAGTTTCTTATCGCACACGATTACAGCGTGACATCTTCTTAACCAGCCCATACCGATAATGACATCGAAACTACCCAGTTCTACGGGCATTAGATCTAGGTTGAACGGATGGTCTAAGAAATTTAATAAGAAATTTAAGGTGCAACCTCGTATAATATGTCTATCCCGACTAATTATCACATCACTAATGCGACTCGTAACAATTTTCTAATGAATTTGGGGCGAGATGTTTATCAAGGGACGAAATGCTGTGGATAATAAAACTTCTATCTGCACCTAGTGTCGAATATATAGATGCTTAATGTTATTGAAGAGGAACGTACCCGTGAACGACATTGCATCAGGGTTTCCCGTGCATCCCCTTCTTTTCTGCTATTCCAACTGCATAACCCACCCTTAGTGCAATTCCCCATTTCGATAATGCTTTAGTCTTCACTTGGAACAAATCTGCTCTTGTAATGGCCTGGACTCCAACTCGAAACAACATTTTCCCGTGGGGCTGCCCCCATTGCCCTTCGGAAGTATTAGCAACATTTGTGGTACCATATTCCTGCAAATCGCTGCAAAGTCCCTATTTTGTATGCACTTTGGCACCACTGGGGTGCATCGGGCAGTATGGTGAAGATGGCACGTGGTGCATTTGGGCAAGATCCCTCCATAACTTTCCTTACGGCCTTACCCATGTTGTAACTTTTGGCGACTTCTGCCCACTTTGAAGGGTTGCTGTTGGGTGACCATGTTGTTCTGATGAATCACCGCCTTCCTCTTATTGTCAGATTGCCTTCCCGGAGGTGCAGTTCTGAGCCATCAAAGTCATTCCAACTCAAAATAGTTCATCCAACGCCTTGGGTCTGGCATAACTTGACGTTTTCCCAAAATGTTGTTAGAAGTCACTGAATGTACTTGTCAGCCTTCCCGTGTTTCAGTGGCAACAAACTTGTACATATCAGGTTAACTCTTGAAACGTCAATGTATGCTGAACACTCGTTTCCCTTACCTTCAGTTTCCCACAACTCAATGTCTTAATTTCTTGATTTCGCCCTGCGGACATACTTGTCTGTCATCTTTTTTCTTAAAGTACTTCCCAAGTCATGCAATATGCCTCTGGACCTAAGTTCTTGACTGACATTTGAGAATCCACCATGTCAAAGCAGCACCTAACAAGAGCAGTGGCAAACTTTACTTGAATTCTCAATACACAACCACTGATACGAAAACTACTTCCATCTTTCAATCACCGAGTTAAACCGACCACGACATAGCCTTCAGTCCCCGCAATTTAAAAGGTTGGACGAACTTCATGAAGTCACGTAAAAACAAGGCGCGCATTTGCACGTTCCTTCGTTATCCCCCGTGCGAACGTGGCTTCCATCCCCATTGGATGAGTTCACAAAAGAGCTTGGTTCCGATCATTGCTTGGATGATTCCAGAGTCAGTTGTTTGGTTGGGTGTCGTTAACAGGGGTAGTTTTGTTCCTCTTTCTGGTTTAGTGCATATTTGTCTTAGATCACTGATTCGTCAATAGTAATACATATAAAATAACACAAATCTAATCCTCAACCAAATGCCCTTAAGCCAAGAAAACAGTCAAAATCTACATCAAAAGAGTAACTATATAATGAACTCAATTATAAAAAGATTCGGAGAGATATTCCGGGTCGTAGTGTCCAACAGAGGCTGCAATTGAAATGTATTCCGTTTGATGAGAAAATTGAATGTTGGAGAATATATGATGGAAACACGATACAACTTAAAATTAATTAAATAAAACCCTCATTTAATCTACGGGAAACAGATACAGAAATGGGAACCTAAATGCTACGGGAAAACAAAATTCAGTATAAGGAAATCCTAAAATAAAATCTATGACTAAAATACGGGAACAAAGCAGGATATCGGGAATCCTAAATATTAAAAATTAAGAAAAATAAATGCTAAATTAAATTAAAAATAAATTAAATTCTAATTAAGTTAATTTGAAAAATAAAAAAACTAGATACTAAAACGAGGACGTTTGAATGCTAAACGAAAAGAACCGGTAAACGCACGTCCGTAAAAAACGGGTCAAAGACTGAAATTTAAGATAAAATTTAAGCCTACACTAAATTTTATATTTTTCCTATACAACTAAATGACTAAAGAACAATTTTGGTAAAAAAGAAATATTTTTTTGTTATTAATTTTTGGATTTTTTATAAAGATTAATAACTAATTAAAACTAAGAAAATAGAAAAAGACAAAAAATAAAAGTTATAAAAATTCTGAAAAAATAAAATTAAATAAAGAAAAAGTTAACAATTCTAAAAATATAAAAATGCCCAAAAGTTACTGAATAAATTAAAAGTAATTAAACTAATTAATTTTAAACCTAATTTAATTAATTAAATTAAATAAAACTAACTAAAGTTAACTATAGGGACTAACAGGGTAAAGGGACAAGGACTAACGAAGTAACAACAAACTAACAAAGGGGACTAACAAAGGTAACTATAAAAGAAAAAAATACACAAACAGTCCCTGAAGTGGACCCCGATATGCAAGGAGGGTCCACATAGCTTATTATCAAAAAGTTATAAAAGCAAAGTTGTTAAGGGGCTCAAGGGGAGTAACTTTTGTAAAAGCACTTATGCTTTTTACTCACTAAATAAGCTAGAAACTTAAGCTTTTGGACTGCAGAAGCTTAATAAGCTTATGAGCTTATTTTTCTTTCTTATTGGGATTTAAGCTAACAAAATAAGCTATAACTAATGGGAAACAGTTAATAGGGAGAGGGGAGTCCTAAATAAGCTAAGGTTTCTAGAATAAGCCCTAAAATAAGCTGATCTATTATTAAGCTAATAATGACAGTTTATAAAAAACAGAAAAAGGCCTACTTTAAGCCTAATTTAAGCTAATCTAATAAGCAATCTAAATTAAATAAGCTGCTAAACCTACTAGATAAACCTATAAGCTATAAGGAAAAACACTAAGAACCTAGGGCTTAGTTATGCAATAAGCTAGAAAAGGGGGCTGAATTTGGAGTTCGCACCACGGGGAGCTCAAACAGTGAGCTTTCTTAAAGACTTTTAGGTTATTTTTGAAAATAAGCACATCAGTGGCTTTTTACCTAAATCCAATCACAAAACAGATTAAAAGGATGGTCAATTGAGCTTATTTTCAAGTTTGAGAGCTGTAGGGCCTAATTTTTTTTAGACTGCTGTGAAGGGGGCTTTTAAAAATGGCTAATTTCAAAAAATTAAGCTTGCATACATACACAACTGACTTGGTTTTTGGTACATTACAATGACAGGACAAATGGGCCCTTTGAAAGAAGCTTAACAATAAACACAAGCACAACAACAGTGTGCTTAAGCTGCATAAGCAGCTGGAATGGTTTAGCTCACTTTGGCTTATTGAAAATTTGACAGAATATAAAAGAAACCTTAAAAACTTATTTTTACACTAAAAATTATAGTTTAAATGATCTAATGAACCCCACACACTCAGCCAAAGTTGGCTGAGTGGTTACAACCCATTACAAATCCCATATGACCCATTTTAAAGGTTAAACCAAACACCCCCTTAACGGTATAAATTTTTGCTTCTTTTTAGCTTTTTAAAAGAAATAAAAGGGTGAAACAAGTTCATAAGCTGAGTTTAACAACTTTTACACGTTTTTATATAAGTCTAAACAGATTAAAAGGGTTTAAATAAGATTTTAAATTCTTGACAATGGCTAATATCACAAAAAAAAACTCTTAACTTGTATTAAGGCTGGAAATATTACAACATAAACTTAAAAATAAACTGAATACACTTAAATGCTTAAAAGAAAGACTTGGAATTAGAATTAAACTAAAAACATAGTAAAAAAAGTGTGTCTTTCTCGGCTTGGTCTTCTTTTCTTTTATAGAAGTCCAAACTCTTCTCTTGGTCTTGGGATGAGCTGGTTGTGAGAGTAGGAAGCCTCACAAGCAATCCTAGCCTTCCATCATTCTTGTTACATCATCTCACCATTCATGGGGTGTCTCGGGTTGTGTGATTGTCAACAGGGAAGGTATAGGGGTAATGGGGAGGTGGGAAGTGGTGAGGGGTGAGCTGGGAGATGTACTAGGGTAGTGGTTTGGAGCTAGAAACCGTGGGAGAGGGTGGTTTGAGGTTGGCGGGAAAGGGGTTCGAGTACGTTTGTGGTTGCAGGGTTTAAAAGAGATGTTTGGAGATGGTGCACTAATGGCCCTCCATCTTTCTTCCCTTATTCATTTCATTTTAAGCCGAAAAACAGTTATAATAGAGTTTCAAGTATTACACATTTGGTCCCTCTGTTTTTATAACTAAAAGAATTAAAAAGAGTTTTGGGAAATTGCAAATTTGGTCCCTATTTGATGTTTTTATTACTAAAGAAATAAAAGAGTTTGGAAAAATTGCAAACAAGCCCCGCTTTTAGTGTAAAATTTTTTTCTTTTATAAAAAACTTTCAAAATTGGCAATTTTAGCCCCTAAAGTTTTATAAAAAGAATTGTGGGCTTTTGTTGGGCTTGGGTTTTGTGTTGGGCTTGTATTGGGCCCACTGGGTTTGGGTTTGGGCCCAATAAGGTTTAGGTTTGGTTATTGGGCTTTTTCAAGCCCAATAAGATTATGAAGTGGGTTTTGTGTGTACAATGGCTGAGATTGGCTGTAACTGGGCTAGGATTGGGCCTTCAAAGTCTTCACAGTCTTCATAGATATACTATTGGGCTTTCCCGGCCCATCAGATGGGTTAAGATTGCATCCAATAGTATTCTTCAGTTCCGGCTCCGGTTTGACTGCTGATTCTTCTGTATTGACTCTGACTTTGGTATTTTTGGACTTTGGCCTTGATTCTGCACAGTCTTTTCCATTCCATGCTCAGTTTTGTCATTTTGGCTTGGTTTTCTGTCTTTTTGTTGATATCCACTTCCTGCACAATACAAATGCAAAACAAACATATATTTGGCAGTTTTTGTCTGTTTTTGGTCATTTAAGCTCGTTTTTGAAGGTAAAAAGATTATGTGTTAATTAAAGCACATATCAAATCCCCCAATAACTAAAGGTAATGTGTGTCCTCAGCAATGTTTTGAAGTAAACATGTAAGCCGTTTTCACCTTTTTCTGATTTACACTAACTACAATAATATTTTTGGATTTTCTCATTTTTTTTTTAAACAGTTTGTCTTATCTTTATTTATTAATACTGGGATCTATAGATTGTGAAGCGACCGTAGGATTGATCTACGGAATGTCCTACGGATAAATTCATCGTCCTCGATTTTTGCACTAGTTTCCAATTAAGCAATAAACATGATCATTGGTTCGATATAAGCTTATATGTTAAGCCATCATACTTAATTCTTGTGAATTTTCAACTCCCAACATGGTTATACGATTGAATGTGTGTACTCCTTTTTTAATTTAAACCATAGGCCAACTTATTTTCATAGTCTTAATCAAGATGAATCATGATCAAAGAACCAACTTATTAAGACTTGGTAACTTGATTTCGAGATTTAAACTTTCGAACTTTTTGACTATCATTTTCAACATTATTAACATAATTCTTTAAAGCTCAGGAATGCGTTGTTAGTTTGGAACCCCTACCTCGTGGTTAACGGAGTTAGGATATCACAACCAAGACAGGTGTTCTTAGTTTGATGAAACCCACCCGTTGCTAGCGTAGTGGGAAATTCACATCAACACCTTATTCCTAATTTGGCTAAGGATTGGTGTCTAGTTTGAACCCTCACCTAGACCTTTCTTCCAAGTGAGATATCATGACACACACATTCTCTAGAAGTCATATGTCTTAGTTTGAACCCCCACCTCGTTGCTTTGCTAGCGGAGTGGGATATCACAAACAATCCTTTTACTTGCTCATAATATCAAACTGCATGCTCATTGGCAAAATTTCAATATCATGCATTTTTTGCATTCACATTTCATTCATGCTTTCTTTGGCATTTATCTTTTTAAATTACTACAAAAATCTCGCTTGAAAACTCAAGTTACAATTTGAAGCTTTTTCTGGAAAACATCGATTAACTTAGTTGAATTAAATTGAGTTACGTCGATGATTGTGGATTAGGAACTGGTTGTGGGAATAAGACTGACATTGATGGTTGTTTCCAAGTTGTTAAGGTTAGCCTCTGCACCCTCATCTTCATCATCATATGCACCACAAAAGATGCCAGTATTTAGAAGATCAGCAGTATCCTTCAAATCAAGCATAAGAGGATCAGTTGGAAGATCATCAGCATTATCAAAAATTTGCCCAGCAACACTAACATATGGACTAACAGTAGAAACTCTGTTAGTACTGGTAGAATAACCTTCCTTTTGTTGAACACGCATATTATCCAATTCAGCTCTAAAATCTTGCACATTCTGGTCACCTTCTTTATTTGAAGCTCCTCCTTCCTTCTCTTGACCATTTCTTTCACCCTTATTTGCTGGTTTTTCATTAGTCTTTTTACCAGCATCATCAGCAACTGCATCTGCTGGGCTCTAAGGACTATCAGGATATAATGGTAGCAAAATATATTATGGAGTAGGTACTGCATCAACATTATCTTTGATACCTGTATTCCTATTAGTATAATTCCCTGCAGTAACTGGCTCATAATTCATAGAGTTTGTTAGTAAATCAATATCAAAAAGCCAATTTGGTCCACTTCCTGCAACATTGGGTTTGTTTTCAAGAAAGGTTATGTGCAGGTTCTCCTCTACTTTCCTAGTTCTAGTGTTAAATACCCTAAAAGCCTTGCTATTTATAGAGTATCCAACCAAGAACCCCTCACCAGCCTTCCCATAAAATTTGTCTAGGGGATCTAAGGTATTAAGAATAGTCATAAGACACCCAAAAGGTCTCATAAAGATTATACTAGGTGGTCTACCATGTAATAGTTCATAAGGTGTCTTGTTGTGAGGCTTGGTCACTAAAACCCTATTCTGAGCATAACAAGCAATATTAACTACTTCAGCCTAAAATGTAATAGGTAAGAGTGAATCTTCTAGAATAGTCCTAGCTGCCTCTATTAGTGTCCTATTCTTTCTTTTAGCAACTTCATTTTGTTGTGGAGTTCTGGCAACACTAAATTCCCTCTTAATCCCTTTCATCCCACGGAACTGATTCATGTCATTATTTTTAAACTCAGTTCCATTGTCACATCTGATGATTTTAACTTTATGATTTATTTGGTTTTCAATTCTAGATATAAAAGTTTTAAGGATCCCACTAGTCTTATCCTTAGTGGCCAAAAAGAAAACCCAACTAAACCTGCTAAAGTCATCAGTGACAACAAGGTAATATGTCTTGTGATTGATACTCCTTACAGATGTTGGCCCAAATAAGTCCATATGCAAAATTTATAAGGGTTGGTTGATAGAGCTGACAAGCTTGGTCTTACAAGAGGCTTTGTGTTGTTTTCCCTTCTGACAAGCAACACAAGTATGGTTATTTTCAAAAAGCTTTGAAGGCAATCCTCTTACAAGGTTTTCCCTCACAAGTTTGTTCATTGTTTTAAAGTTTATATGACTAAGCCTCTTATGCCATAAATTAGACTAATCTATTGTAGCCTTTGCAAATAAACAAGTTAAACCTCCAGAAGGAACAACATTCTTTAGATCAAAACTATACATATTGTTCTGTCTGGGAACTTTAAGCAAGATGTGGAAACCGTAGAGGGGGGGGGGGTGAATATGTTTCCTTTCAAAAACTTTAAACAAAGATTACATGACTCTCTGCCGGCAGTCCCATAAATATACGGGGGCCGCCTAGTACATCAGGGGGCCGCCCTATTTAAAGGGACCGCCTCCAGAAGAGGTTTTCGGACTAGATCATTTATATCAAATCACCAAGCAAGTTTGACGCAATATGAGAAGTGTCGATAATAGATTTAAAATAACTAGCGCATATTCTACCAATATATCCACACTCATAATGTTTACTACAAAGAGCTACACAACCATGACTAACACAACATACACAACAATTCACACAATCATAAGCACAATGCAAGTGTAAAAGTAAAGCGATAAATGTAAAGACATAAGTAAAGAGAAAGGTAAAAGAAAATGTAAACCGACACGATGATTTATAGTGGTTCGGTCATGAAGCTCCTCTTCGCCCTACTCTACTCCTCGAGTATCCAACTCGAGAGTTACTTCACTAATCAACAAGCTCCCTTTCGGCGGAGAAAACCTTATACCAATGCTTACATTATTTTCTGACACTAAGCTAGATGTCGAGTCCTTCTTCAGGTACAACCAAACCCGTTATGTTTTATGGCCCAACATAACAAACCTTGTGTTTTATGCCTAATCACATACACGCGTCTCTTACCTTATTTTTTCGACACGAAGCTAAATGTCAGTCCTAATCTAGCTAGAAACCAATCAACCACTTCACCAATGTATTTTAAGGCTAAAGTACTAACCAACCCACAATAACCCATCCAAATATATACATCAATTTGGATCTACACCACTCTAAAAGAGTTGGAAGACATGACTCGATCTATATGTAACAATTGTTAATAATATGGACTAACTTGACAACATAACTTCGAATCTTGCAAGAAGACTGAAGTCTTCTCTTGCACTTGAAGGGAAAAGAAGGCAAAGAGTAGAAAGAATTGGATCACATTTAAACAAGATTAAACAATTTACCATGATCAAAGATTTTAGAGAGATTCAGTGAGATCTAGAAGAGAAAAACTGAGAGAAATTCGTGCAAAAGGGGGGGGGGGTGGGGGGGGGGGGGGGGTGGGGGTGGGGGGGTGGGGGTGGTAGGGGTGGGGGGGAGGGTTATACAAAATAGTTGGAGGTGGGCCCACTATATTAATAGGAGCTGAAAGCTGACAGTCTAAAACAGCGGTCCCGGCGGCCCCATATCAATTAGGGGCCGCCGACCTATAAGGGGCCGCACTACTCCGCTCCACTTTTTGGCTTTTGTGGGGAATTGTATCTGGTATAGAAGCTTTCCATTTTAGGGTAAAACCAAATTTCAAATTTTATAATTAAATAAAACATTTTCTTATATTAAAAGTATTTAAGTATTATTTATTTTTGGTAAAAATACTTTGTAATGAAATATAATGGTTAAGAAAAAAAAAAATTCTTTGATCCAAACTACAAGTTTAATTTGTTTGTACATACCTTATGTGATTTACGTCGGGTGCAAACAAATGTCTGTTGATGCAGAACTTGAAACATCGACATTGTTGTTGATGCATGTATGCATAGATGATTGTGATTACAGATTAACTTGCATACGTTTACGCTAATGTATATACAAGATTACATGTTTGTTCATCACCAAAACATTAAGGAATCGTATAGATTAAATATCTAATATTTGCACTAACAATCTCCCCTTTTTGATGATGACAAACTATGTAAACTATAACACATAGTAAAGTTTAAAAGTTACTCGTTTACACTCCCTTCTCCCCCTTTTATCGAAGCAAAAAGGTATTATGCGGATAATGGTTGAAGCATATAGGTTAGAGGTTTGAGGAATGAGGAATGAGAAGAAGGTATGAGAAGTAAAGGTAAAGGTGAGATTGTGTGTTTCTTTAGATAGTTTAGATAAGGTCATGAGATGTGAGAAGTAGGCAAGAGAAAAAGTTAGGTACTTCAAGTGTGTAGGAATTAAGGAATGAGGAAAAGGTAGATGCTCCAAGTAAGTATGAGTTGGAGAATGAAGAAGACAACATGAGAAATACTTTTGAGGTGATTTTGTGTTTCTGGGATAATTTAGAGTATGTCATGCATAGGTGAGAAAAGGCAGAAAAGAAAGGTAGGTCCACGAAATAAATAAGTTGAAGGTATAAGAGATGAGACCTTAAAGGTTTAGGGTGAGTTTGAAGTGAGGAGGTACATATTTAGAGTAAGATAAAACCCTTCATCGTAATTTGACAATCCCTATCCCTATCTTCCGATAAAGTGCTCTTGCATCATCAAAGAAGTCTGCTATCATTCACGGTTTTAACAAACTCCATGCGATTTTACCCACATATCTCCTAGCTCCCCCTTGCTCATTGTGTCCCCATGAATAAAATCATTCCTTGTATATTTGGCCTTTAACGTATCCATGAACAAATAAACTACCACGATGCTCAATGAAGTCGATGCAATTGAAAGGCCTAAGAGCTTACAAGTGCCCACCCTTGGTGTATGCTCCCCCTTGTTTTAGAACCACGGAATCAAGATATTGTTTGCTATAACACAAAGTTAGTAGATAAGTGCACATATACATATAGCAAAACAATAGTGGGGAACTAGACATGCAACTCAAGTGTTTATTATTCTAAAGTATGACACTTTTGAGAAAATTAGAAACCTAGACCACATGCAATACATTATTAAAAAACAATCTAACATTAAATATATAATTAAAAAGACTCAAGACGTATGTTTATGGAGAAATATTAGACCGACTTTTGAAAAACGAGAATTGGAACTCGCTTATTTATTGAACACAAAAAGATTAAGAGAAGACCTTCTAAAGTAGACAATGACACTAATATTTTTTGGCAAGATATGTCAAATATATGATATATAAATATATATAAATTATAAAAATATATATAATATATATCTATATATATATAATATATATATATATACTATTCAAGAATAAAAACAAATAAGACGAGGATGAAGATGATGTGTTCTTGGATGTGAAGTTTAAAATGATTCCATAGAGCAGAAAAGTGAGAAAGGATGAGGTGATTACTAAAGAAACAACGTGTGTGACGTAGAGGAGTTGAATAGAAAAAATTGATATATCATTTGCACTAACAATTTGATGTGCAATAGAATCCTAATCGAGAACAAAGGGTGTATATGGGAAATTAAAGGTTTGTTTAGGTGATTTGTTGGTTACAAATGAGTGAGGAACAAAGTGAGATATGAAATGAGGTGGTAGTTCTTTTATGGTGGAATAATAATGAGAGACTCAACAATGTGGTGACTCAATAACACTTGAAGATTTAATATCTTCTTTATGTTCTTCACTTTCTAGAAAGTGGAAAGTCTTGTGAACGAATGTCATGTTGCATTACACAAATTACTTAAATATTCGTATGAATAATAAAGTGTCAAAGGATATAGAAGGAATTCTAATAGTAACAAGACTATTAGAAGAGAAAGAAACAATTAGAAGTGAGAATGAACACGAAGCGCTGGTGAGCCCACTTCAGAAGTAAAAAAGTGCCCTAAACCACTGGCTCCGACACGACAAATGAATTTGACGACACGACTAAGCGAAGTGAGGACCAAGGTAAAGGAATGTGAGTGTCTTTAAAGTGCCGTAGAATTAATGTAAGTCATCGAATAAAATTAAATTGGAATGCTAAAGATAGCGGAAATCCCAAATGATAAGAACAATTAACTATGACTCATGAACACATAAGGCAAAATGTCTTATGATGTTGGAATATGAGGATGACCCATGCTCTATAGAGAGATATTGGTATCAGGATTGGGTAGTGGAGTTAGACTTCAACACATAAGAGAAGAGAGTGAAGAGTTAGGTTTTATAAGCAAGTAAACAAAATTAATGGAAATACAAGTTTCTGCCTCGGCGGTCCATAATATATAGGGGCCACCTATTTTTAATCAGGGCCGCCCCGATTTATGGACCGCCCCCAGCTGAGATGTTGTTTGAGAAATTTTATCGAACGGAGTGACATTTTAATATGCATTTTTGCTAAAATAAAAATCCCTATAAAATACATTCGGATGAAGTAATTAGTTTTCACGTACACGGAATGGAACATCAGACAAATCGATACTTATATAGAAAAGAAGAACCGATTTATGGGAATGTGTACCATCACTACCTAAAATCTAGACAAATATAATTTACAATCGCGGTTAGGGTAAAAAGAATTATCGACGATGTTATCTTTAGACGCAACTTTTCGAATGGAGATGTTTCCTTTTGAGGACATGTCCGAAGGGTAATGGAGACGTATCCTTCGTATGTTTTGTATGCGAAAAGTAATAATAATAATAATAATAATAATAATAATATAGAGAAAACAACAAAGATGGTAGGCGATGAAGCTTGACAATGTTCAAGACGGATGGTGGTAAACGTATGATAAACTACACTCACAGAGTATTTAGCTCTTCTCGAGCATTGCGAATTTCATAGTAAACAATCACAACACAGGTATACGGTTGTATTAAAGGTGGTATCGGGAAATATGGGAGGAAAGAGATTAGCCATCTCTATTGATGTAGACTATCATTAGGCATATTTAAAAAGAGCCATTTAATCAAATTAAAGAATGAATATGAGACTATCACTAGTGGTGCTCAATTCAGGCTAAACACGACCAATTTTATGGGTTATACCATGAACCCAACTTCACTCATGGAAGCAATTTAACCGTTAGGTCAAATTGAATTTCTAGTGCTATAGATTCTCTAGTAGTCATTCTCATGTCAGACAAAATAGAATTCCTATATTTTCCTAATAGAGTGATGCAAAGACAAAATTTTATATTATCTTTTCATAAAGGGCCTAACATGACTCAACTAACATGCTTTAATTCCGGTTCACATAATCCTAATCAAGATGTGTGGAATTCTACGATTGAATGAGAGAGAAAGCAAATTGTTTGTAGGTAACAGAAAAGAAGTGTCACTAGGACCTAGGAGTATGCTTAAAAGTGACAATGTGTAATGCTCTATATTGAGAGTATTTAAAGAATGCACCTTTGCATGTCTTTTATGAAAGAAATCCAATTAAGGTTATTTACCTCAATAGATCTTGTGTTTGTTTCTTTGTAGAAAAATGATTAACTAAATTTAGGTTACAAACTATGTTATACTTTTAAGCAGAATTTACCAGAGAAAGTGTTTAAATCTAATGCCATAAAGGCGGATCGACCTAAACCTAAGATGAAATTAGGACGATGGATCAACGACTCGTGAAGTTGCCACTTTAGGCCAAGATCATTTTCCCATTATTTTGGAGATGGTGTTGATATTAGGTTATTAAAAGAAACTTATATAAGTCATAACGATTCTCGGTTTGAGTTTTTAGAAATGACATCCAAGTCTTGCTCATCAAGTTAGAGTACTTATGAGTTTCCTGATGGAAATTTATATGTCGTCAATCCTACTCAGTGTGTGTTAAGTTTAGCATGTATAATTTGACCATAGCTAATAACACAACATTTGAACACTTTAGACTTAATGAGACATCTTCATTGCAAGTGTGAGTTGTAATTTAATGACTAATCTTGTTGTCTTACAATCGACTTTGTGATTTCATGTAATAACCGAGGATGGTTAAACATGTAGACTCAGAAAAATATCTATGGTCATTTGATTGATATTTCCGTAATCTAGATAAATCATAGTCTTTATTTCATGTTCGTATTCCAATTTTGTAATTAGATTGAATGATGAGATTGATTATCTTTGAATATAATCATCATCATATTCAAAATCCTCTTACGTATTACTTATTGAAAGAAATCACGATTAATGGTTTATCCGATGTCTAACCTTAGATGGTTAAAGGGTTCTTATTTGGTGAAAAAGAAATATTATGCTTATTTGATAAAGTAAGAGAGAGTTTTGATGGGAAAATAGTTTGAGTTTTGAGTTGTGCTTTTGAATTGTTTGAGCAAAGTTACATATGTTGTGCATTTGCTCATGTTTGGTTTTTCAGAAACAACGACTTACCGAATTGCATTGGCAAGGTAAATAACTTGAGTATATTATCGGATGAAATATTCAAGTCTCAATCCTACTTCATGTAGTATTTTATGCATATATTAGTCCACAATATTTGGAACACAAACTATTGACAAGTAGACTCAATAGACATCACTACACAAGTGTGGTTATGATCTGATGCATATTGTTATCAACTTGGAAAGCGATGTTGTTATTTCTTATCAATCGCAGTGAGATTGAGTATGTAGTTTTAAGATAATATCTCTTGTTATATTTTGATATAATCTTAAAGCTAGACAAATAATAATCCGATTTCTTGTCCATACTCGAAAACTTGTCAATTAGATTCGATAATAATATCAATCATAATTTGATTAATGAATCGATATATATTGGAAATCTTTCTTGACGCTCACGAACATTCTTTTTAAAAGAAAATAAATAAAGATTTTCATAGTGTGTCCTATTAATTCTAAGAATAGTTGTGAGGTTAGGTTATGAATAAATGACAAGATAATTTTCTTCTTCAAGATTGTCAATATATATTGTGCATGTGCAACAACTAGTTTGTTTAATATTTATATATGCCTAGTTTTTGACATTTTATGAGTATATTAATGATTTCTTATCCATTTTTATACAACACACATCTTTTTTAAAATACTATAAGTTTATAAAAAGAATATAATTATGTGTGTATGTTAGAACAAATGCAAGCACAAGCAAAGTTAAAAAATATATATTTTCATTTACTTAATTACCAATGTATTAATACAATCTTTTATTTTGTTTAACCAACCCGAGGTCAAACAACGCAAGATGATGAAAATATTTATACATTTTGTTGGAAGAAAGATAATGTGTTGGAAATATTTTAATGATGGGTTTTAAAATATGATCTTAGGACATTATTTTTCCACACACTTGACAAACTATTTAACCTCATTTCTAATTGGTCACTACACTCAAAATGACCTACAAGATGTTTATGTAACACTGTAAATATAGTAATTTTAATGCCTAATGACGTGCACAATGAATTTTGTCAACTTAACGTAAAGAGATCTGACGTAATTCCTATTAGGCAAATCCGAAAAACTATTAACAAATAAATAGTGTACATGGCAGTGTGTTTAGATAAATAAGTAGCTCAATTACAAGTAGCAACGCTCATTTAATAATATCTATTAACAAAATTAGGATACAAGTAAATACACGTAATCATTTAGCATGCACATAAGAATTTAAAAATTTTCCCGTCGTCGTTTCGTGTATTAAATAACAATGATGTACACTTAGCTTGATTTTGATTCGTAAAATAAAATAATTCCTCCCATTTAAAAATTAATACCAAGATTAAATGTCTTGAAAATATAAATGTACCATTTTTCAAAGATGCATTGACTAGAAATGCTTGGCTTGAAAGAAAAAATAAACTACAAGTTTTACGTCAAGACGAGACATAAAGATTTGACCCCTATGATATTGTTTGCATTTCTGACATTGAATTAATTTAATAATGGAAAATCTTGGAAGTTCTTTAAAAAGAAGTAAACTCAATAAAATTGAAAATGGCGGTGGCACGACTTTCTACTGACTTACGGTTGATTTAATAGAAATAAAAGAGAAAGAAAAAAAAAACAGAAAAATATAAAAAAAAAAAAAAAAAAAAAAAAGATTTTTTTTTAAAGTTTGCCAAAAACTGACAAAACAGACAGCGGCCCCCATAAAGGTGACGGCCCCAAGATATATTTGGGGGTCGCCCGAACATTTATGGGACCGCCACCAGAGACCCCAAAACACGTTTTTGTTTATAATCATTTGGTGACTTAACTGTAGAACATAAGACTTTAAAAAGTTATTCCAACACATAAATTTCGTGTTTTAGACATCATTTCTATCCTTACAACTTAGACAAACATAAGTTGGCACTTCTAAGTTCTTTTGAGAAAATTTTCCTTCAAGCTAGTATACAAAGTATATTTAATAAAAAAACTAGTACGAATCAAATAACAAAACACTTTTCATATTTAATCCCCCTTCATGGGTAATTTGATAGATGGATCGTACTCTATTTTAAAAATCATTTGTTTTGAAAACTAGAGCGACGTGGCTCTGATACCAATTGGGAAATCGTAGAAGGGGGGGTGGGTTAATACGTATCCTTTCAAAAACTTTTAAAATAAAGATTACATTACTCTCTGCCGGCGGTCCCATAAATATATGGGGACCGCCTAATACATCAGGGGCCCACCCTATTTAAATGGACCGCCTCCAGAAGAGGTTTTCAGACTAGATTATTTATATCAAATCACCAATCAAGTTTGACGCAATATGAGAAGTGTCGATAATGGATTTACAATAACTAGCGCATATTTTACCAATATATCCACACTCACAATGTTTACTACAAAGAGCTACATAACCATGACTAACACAACATACATAACAATTCACACAATCATAATCACAATGCAAATGTAAAAGTGAAGCGATATATGTAAAGACATAAGTAAAGAGAAAGGTAAAAGAAA
Organism: Tanacetum coccineum; assembly: GCA_026074375.1. NCBI lineage: Eukaryota > Viridiplantae > Streptophyta > Magnoliopsida > Asterales > Asteraceae > Tanacetum > Tanacetum coccineum. The sequence continues at coordinate 35,958 of BQNB010009906.1, forward strand.
ATGCAAAGCGGACACGGTGATTTATAGTGGTTCGGTCACGAAGCTCCTCTTCGCCCTACTTCACTCCCCGAGTATCCAACTCGAGAGTTACTTCGTCATCATCCAACAAGCTCCCTTTCGGCGGAGAAAAACCTTAAACCAATGCTTATAATATTTTCCGACACTAAGCTAGATGTCTAGTCCTTCTTCAGGTACAACCAAACCCATTATGTTTTATGGCCCAACATAACAAACCTTGTGTTTTATGGCCTAAACACATAAACCGCGTTGCTTACATATTTTCCGACACTAAGCTAAATGTCCGAGTCCTGAACTTGCTATGAACCAATCCCCCACTTTACAATGTATTTTAAGGCCTAAAAATACTAACCAACCTACAATAAACCAACCAAATAAATACATCATATTGGGATCTACAACACTACTAAAGAATTAGAAGACATGGACTCGATCTAATGTAACAAGAATGTTTACAAATGGACTAACTAGACTACATAACTTCGGATCTTGAAGATGACCGAAGTTCTTCTCTTGCACTTGAGGGAAGGAGGAAAGGATAGAAGATTTGATCACATTTAAACAAGATTTACCAAGTTGAATGATCAAAGATTTAAAGAGATTTAGTGAGATCTAGAGAGAGAAAGAACTGAAAGAAAATCGTGCAAAAGGGTTGTTAAATCAGTTGAAGATGACCCACTATTTATAGGAGCTGAAAGCTGACAATCTGGCAACGGCGGTCCCGACGGCCCCAGATATATTAGGGGGTCGCCGACCCTATAAGGGGGTCGCCACTAGACTACGCTCTACTTTTTGTCTTTTTGTGAGAAAGGTTGTATCTGGTATAGAAGCTTCCATTTGTTTTGGGGGGGGGAACCATATTTCACATATATATTAAATTAAACAATTCTTTTATTAAAAGTATCTTTAGTTTATTATTTTATGAAAATACTTTTGTATAAACAAGAGGCTTTGTGTTTCTTTCCCTTCTGACAAGCAAAACAAGTATGGTCATTTTCAAAAACCTTTGAAAGCAATCCTCTTACAAGGTTTCCCCTCACAAGTTTGTTCCTAGTTTTAAAGTTTATATGACCAAGCCTCCTATGCCATAGATTAGACTCATCTATTGTAGCCTTTGCAAATAAACAAGTCAAACCTCCTGAAGGAACAACATTCTTTAGATTAAAACTGTACATGTTGTCATGTCTAGGAACTTTAAGAAAGACTTGACTTTCATCAAGTAGCTTAAAGTCAGGAGATAGAACAAGACATTCAGTCTTAGTGAAAAAAACACTATTTTTCTTGTCACACATTTGTGAGATAGAGAAAAGGTTAAACTTAAGTTTCTTTATAAAGTATACATCTTCAAAGTCTAATTTACCAGTCCTAATTTTACCTTTTCCAGTAATTTTACCTCCTTTAGGACTTCCTCCAAAAGCAACAAATCCACCATCAATTTCTTGATAATCTGTAAGGAAGAACTTATTTCTAGTCATATGCCTAGAGCATCCACTGTCAAAAATCCCTTGATCCTGTAAAGTATATTGTGGATTACCCTGCACTCAAAATAAGAGGATTAGTTTCTCTTGGGGACCCAAGCCATTACTGACTTGAGTCTGCCTTGTAGATCAACATAGTCAAATCTTGTAAGCATGTATGATCCACTGTCTTTAGAGGTATGGTCAATAACATTTCATGTTGATCTCCAAATCAAGCATGCTGAGGACTTAACAACATTTTCCCCATTTCCCTCAGCAGCACTAACTATTGCTTTTGGCCCAGCAGTAGTTACATTTTTAACCCTAGCAGTATTAACTTTTTCATTAAAATTATTGGTTTTAGCTGCTGATTTTTGGTTAAAGACCCTTCTTACTGGTGAATGTGCTTTAAAATAAGAATATGTTATGGGTAATGCATCATTCACTTTTGGTTTAGTGGCAGCAGTATTAACAAGCCTGGCAGTACTAATTGAAGCTGTTGCTCTTGGAGAGCTTTGCTTAGCAGCATTAACTAGCACTTGTCTTGACTTTGTTGCAACTGCTGTTGGAACAAAATTCCATTTAGGATGTGGGTGAGTCAATTTATTTTGGTGGTTCAATCTTTGATCATTGTTCCATACTGGTCTAATTTCCCTTTGACCAGTAACCCTTCCCTTATTATTCAACACTGGTTTTTCTACCATTTNTATCATCTTCATCCACTCTCTTGAGGTCTAAACATAACCCTAATCTTTTCTAATACTTCATTTACATGTTTATATATATTTTTTATATTGTTCTTCACCATCTAGGTTATTTTATGAGTTTAAAAAAACAAATGAAGATGTTCATGAATTCAAATTATATTTTTCACATCTTTAGATGATGTTAAAAATATGGTAGAACACAAGAAAACACTTCATATAAGTGTTAGTTAATTTATAAATTTTGTTTATAAATTAAATCATTGAACGTTTATTTATAAAAGTTTATAAATAAAAGATTATGAGGGCATTTCATTGGACATAAAATCATGGACAATAATTAGAGGACTTAATATATCTGAAAGATATGTTAATAAGTAAAGTAGATGACTTGTAATAATTTGAAAATATGAAAGTATATCATAACAGTTTTCTATTCTGTAACAATTTGAACGTGTAATAAAATTTGGAAGTATTTTACCATGATAGTACATTTCATAAGGAATCCAAGCATATAAAGAACTCAAAAAACGAAACTATAACAAAGAAGTTATGATTTTTGCAAGATTACGATAAAAAGTGTTTTTATAAAATATTTTTATAAAAACTACTACTTTTCGAACCTAATAAAAAGTGTTTTTATACAAGTAGTTTTCTAAAAACTGCAACAGTTTCGAAACTGATAAAAAAATTAGAATATTTTTCTATGATAGATCATCTCAATAGAAATCCGCACATATAAAGAATATTAAAAACGAAATGAAAACGAAGAAGATATGATATTTACAAGGTTACGATAATTAATATATAAAAAAGTGTTTTTATGAAAACTGCTACTGTTTCACAACAGTATAAATTCTATAAACAATTTTATATGCTAGATTATTTAATTACGATTCCGTACATATAGAGAACGCGTAAAATGGAGCTAAAATGATAAAGTTATAAATTTCTAAAGTTTTCAAAAAGTATATATATACTTTTTAACTTTATATAAAAGCTGAAATATATATAAAAACTGCAGAAACTGAAAACAGTAATTTTGAGGACCTTCGAGTCCAATTCGGCCAAAGTATAAAAATACAAAATTGTCCGAAACAACGTTTTACTTAAACCTTTCGATTTTCATAATTTTTAGATGTATGGATATTTAATTAGAATATATAAAGATAAGTATATTTTTATATAAAAATTATTTTATGAAACGATTAAACTATTTATAAGATATCATTATATAAATAATAAAAATATTAAATCAAGTATTTTCAACAAATAACCAATACATGAACATTTATCTTACAAGTACAATTTAAATATTGTTTCGAGTTTATAAATTAAACAAAGACATTTAGATGGTTATGTAACTCTATAAAAATATATTACTATATTTATATTAAATACATGACAGTCATACGACCTATACTTAATTAGGTTGCATTCAGATTTGCCGAGACGCTTTACACTATTTAATTTAGATAATCAATTCATTCATCAGAGGTGAGTTCATAGCCCCATTTTATACGATTATAATGATTTACAACTTTTGAGGTGAGAAATATGCATTGTTTTACATTTAGACGCAAGTACAATTTTAAACAAATTACAAGTTTGTCTAAGTAGCTATAACCCACTATGCCCATAAATCATGAACTGTCAATTAATTGGTGTAAGCGCGAGTGTTATAAATAGATCTATTTGGGATTGACATACCTGTTGGGATTAAACGAGTTCTTGATGATCTTAGAGTTACTGCTGCTAAGGTATTAGTTACTGCTGCTAAGCATAAATTAGTGATATTAGTAATCTTAATGAAAAATATGCTAAGTACTTAGTACTGTTAGTTTCTACTGCTAGTGTAAGTTACTACTGCTAGTTACTACTGCTTGTACACAGTTAATGCTGTTGGTGTATAAGTTACTACTGTTAGTGTTCAGAGTTAATGCTGCTGGTACAAAGTTACAACTACTGAAAGATTACAACTGCTTGCTCAGAAAAGATAAAGATTGCTTAAAGATCAAGATTACTTAGTTGATAAGGATTGTTATTTATATAATAGATCTTTAATAATATTCTAAGTTTTGGTAATATATTGTAAATCGACTAGGACTCCTTGGTGTATAAAAGGAGGTCCTAGGGCATATAGAGTTACATATGAATTAGCATCACAAATTGTAGCAAAAAAACGAGTCATTCATAGAGTTTTTCATAGCTTTAAAGTTTTGTAACCCTAATACTAGGAGAGTATTCGTATTATTTGTAATAATAATATTGAAGCTTTTATTGTTGAATTATATTGTTCTGTGTTACTATTTTATTGAAGAATTCTTCTTATATTAAAGATTAGATTCCGCATAATCTTTAGTATTATCAAACAAAGTTTCTTAACTAAGTTGTGTTAGATTTATCTAGCATAACTAAACCTTACACAAGCTAAGGAATTCAAGATCCATTCAAGTGGGATCAACAGGTAGGAGGGAAGGTAAAGGCACTAGGCATAATACCCGGCTCCTAGTAGTCTTTCTTAGTATAGTTCTAGTCTTATCGTGGACTTGGATAGCTTCCATAGCTGACTATTGTTTCCCTTAAGGGGTCACTGGTGGGTCCCTAGTGTTTCCATATTGTTGGTCTGCTCTTGGTCGGGTGTTTGATGGTGAGTTGGTTCGCGTCCTATCCTCGTGATGCCTTAAGTGGTTTTGAAAGGTCATCCTCAATGTCTTGGGGTCGATCGTCATTCCAGGGTAGTATCGATGCTAAAGTTAAAACTACTAGGCGATCTCTACCACTTACGTCGTCTTTTGCAGATCCTCCTATTGCGCTAAAAGTTTCTTCTATAGGGTCCTCTAGCGTCCTTTGCTACTTTGGGAGTGAAAATCAATGGCGTGGTTTCCCCAGTTCGTGCTTTGGGTGTGAATGGATTGATTTCGACAATAGTTACAAACGGGAGGATGTAGTGCGGTGTAGAAGTTTTTATGGTGTATGATAAGTCATGGTGAAATTCAAACGAGACTAAGTTAAATGCATGAACCACAATCATAGTAACTCAGTAACAAAACTACTAATATCCACAAATCATTAGTTTTATACAAAACCTACCACCGATAAGGTATAAACTGGATTCATAAAATAGACCGACCACTAACTAAAGCTACTCAGTTTAATGATACAAAATTGTCATACCCAAGAAGAAGGCTACAGTCCTGAAATAAGTCTATCACTGACTAAAGCTACTCAGTTCTGATCTGTCACTAATAGAGACTACTTTGTTTAATGAAGTACATGTTAGTCCTAGCTATAACTATCCAATCTACTCCCCTCTACAACTCCTCTCCTGCTCCAATGTAGTGACACAATCCCTCAACTCCTGGAGCTCATACTGTATTAGAAATACAAAAAGTATCGGTCATTACCAATATAATATTTGAAACCTTAGCAAGCTAGCTAGGCCAAAGCCCATGGAAAGCACATGAAAGACAAGGCCCATGGCCAGCCAAAAGGTAGTATAAGTACCCTCTTCATAGCTTGGAGAGGGTGTTGCTTATTTCATTTCTCACATTCATAATATAAGTTTCTCTCTTTACTTTCTCTTACTAGAAGCAACCCTCCACTCCTTTCTCTCTCTAGATTTCTCCATATTTGTTGTGTGTTTACATACATCATATATACGTATTAGTTCCGGCGATTTATACGTCTCCTAATTCTGGTGATTTATACGTTTCTCAAGTCAGGCGATTTATACATATTTCTTTCTAGGAGATTTATACGTATTTCACACTTGGGTGATTCATACATTTTGCTTGGGATATGATTCATACATTTTTCTTGGGATATTTATACATCTTGCTTGGGAGATTTATACACTTTACTTGGGAGATTTATACCATTTTGCCTAGGATATTTATATATTTCTTCTAAGAGATTTATACGGTTTTTCTGTGATTTGTAAAATCCCGTGAAGTATTAAATTATTTTCTTGGTTTTATCAAGAATTGTAAAATCCCGTGTAATCTTAAGACACATTCATTTAAAACAAACAACAATTTGAAACAACAACCTCTAATCACTGATCGATCAAGAAGTTATCTTTTCACATAACAAATTTGATAATACAAATAATGTCTAAAAACGTTATTTATATTTTCCGACCTCTCAACGTTTTGATAATAACAAAATGTAAAAACGTTTACGATAAAATTAGACCATTACAAATTATTAATCGTAAAATTCCATTTCTAAGATTAGTAATCACTTAAGGTATGAACAAACAAATAATTAAGCATGAATAGTGATCAAGAAAATATTTTTTCTCTTATCCATCACATTTTTAGAAAAGAATTTCACAAAATTAATTATACAAAATATTTTCAAAATTAAAATAAAAGTTTTATTAAAAACTTAAAAATTTAAATTTAAATTTTCCCCCCAAAATGGAAGGTTCCATACCAGATACAACATTTCCTACAAAAAGACAAAAACAGGAACGTAGTCTACTGGGCGGCCCCTTTATAGGTCTGGCGGCCCCCAGATATATCTGGGACCGCCAGGACCGCCCCCAGTGACCGTTGAGTTTTCTTGCCTATAAATACTGCTCCATTCCCTACAGAAAAACAAACCTCTTAGCACGAAATTTTCAGATAACTTTCTCTCTCTAAAAATCTTCTTTCTCTCTCTAAATCTCTTGATCAATAACATCCTTAATCTTGTTTCAAGTGATCTAATATCTTTTTCTCATCTCTTCTTTCTCATTCAAGTGCAAGAGAAGAACATTTGTATTCGCTAAAAAACGAATTGTTATTTAGTGATCTCTCCTCTCTTCTTCTAAGTACCAAATCTCTACTGTAATTATCTTGTGTATTTGTGTGATTCAGATTGTGTGTAAATCCGATAGTGTAGATCTAGTGATTGTGTATTGATTGTGAAATGGTAGATTGGTTCTAGCTAAGATTATGACTCGACATTTAGCTTAGTGTCAGAAAATAACGTAAGCGACGTGTATACGGTTTTCTCCGCCTAAAGGGAGCTTGTTGACATAGTGAAATCTCGAGTAGGATACTCGAGGAGTAGAGTGGGGCGAAAAGGTGCTTTGTAGCCGAACCACTATAAAATCTTGGCATCTTGGTTTGATTGTTCCTTTCCTTATCTCTTCATATTATTGTCATTGTTATTTAGCTTTAGTTTAGATTGTTATATTGTTTGTTCATATTGTGAATTGGTTAAACATACAACTCGAATCTAAATATTTTGAAAGCTAACTTTTAAAACGTAAAACGAACCTGTAAACTATTCAACTCACCTCTTCTAGTTTCCACATAATCAAACATAATTCGATGATCAATACAGAATAGGGTTGTAAACTGGACGAACATGGGCGGAGCCTTGTTCATGTTCGTTCGTTTAATTTTTACCGGACAAATAAACGAACACGAACGCTTAAACGGACGATTTTTTGTTCATGTTCATTTATTAAGAAAATGTTCATGTTCGTTTATGTTCGTTCATTAAGACATTAAACGAAAATAAACAACCAAACATAAATGAACGTGGGATAACAAACATTAACTTTATTAAAGTGTACATAATATTATGTTTTATAAGTCTTGTTTTGTTTAAGTAAATGAATTATAATAGTATATAATTATAAGATATGGTATACGAACATAAACATATAAATGAACATAAATGAACATTAACGAACACATAATCGCACGTTCACGAACATAAATAAATGGACGAGACTTTTGTTCATGTTCATTCATTTAACTAAATGAACGTAAAATATAGTTCGTGTTCGTTCATTTAATAAATAAACGAACATAGACGAACTTTTTACCGAACGGTTCATGAAAGGTTCACTCAACGTTCACAGCCTTAGTACAGAATGCATGCATACTTTCATTCTTCCTTTTCAATATACCATGGGTCTACAAATTAACATTTCAAGCATACACATAATAATCTAAGGGACGTATTGAAAAACCTTTGTTCTAGATACCACATGTAAGCGATTATAGTGTAGATATTGACATCAAATATTCATGATGAACACATTACACTATTATGTCACATGATCTTAGAATACGATAATAACCACATAGATAAGATGAAACGTGTACAACATACCGGAAGCCATAGCGGATGTTAACATGATGTAAAGAACCCTTTGAACCAAACTAGTTTCTCTCCCTTCCAATTTAAGTGTAGATGAATAGCTATATTGTTTCCACTTGTGTGTGTTTTGGGTAGAGAGGGCTAGATATATCTCTACTAATTTATAAAGCATTTAGCCCATTTTAATTTTAGAAGTCTTAGAATTTTAAAAACAAAACATTTCTTGTTATATAAAGATTTGTAACAACACACAATATAAATGCAGCCTATAAAATCATATTAATTATAATTTGTAACATCCCAAAAGGTATAACAACTCAGTTAAATCATATGAATTGTAACAACCCATTTCAATATAAAAACTATCCACACTTAATCTGATAAGCATAAACTTTCTCTCATTCACCTTAAAAACATAAACTCGCACCTTTTGATGTGAGTTTCTTTAGGGTTTTTAATGTTTAGATCAGTATGCTCTTGGTGTTCTTAGTTTTTTTGCTTCCCCTTTAACATGTGATCTTTTTGTGGTTTTGCAGTTGTTTGAAAGTGAAAATGGAGATGTCAAGATGGAGATTTCGAATGGTGATAATATTATCTCTGCTTTATTTTTTGTTCCTGTTGCTTCTTTATAATGTCCTACTACTAAGTGTTGATCTGATACTTGATGGGTTAACATGATCCACTAGGTGGATTATGAAAAAGGTCGAGGTTGGTTGTGCAGGTGATGATAGTTACAGATGAAGAAGGTGATGTCAGAAAAAAGGTATCTTAACTTTTATTTGCAGTCTCATCAATTGAGTTAGCTTCTAAGAAATTGGTTAGAAAACTTACCTAAGCTTAAGTTATCAACAATCTTAGTGATGCTTGCCTAATTGGAAACAAGCTCATGTCTGCAATCGGCAAAAGAATTAGTCTCAGCGACTAGATGCTTAGAACTCGATTCATATGGATCTCTTGGTTCCATCTGCCGTGACGGAGTTACAGAGGAATCCGCCGACACTCTTAGTCTTGTAGAAGAATACTCTAGGTATACTTGGACTAGATTTCCTTAAGGCTAAACCGAAGCCTTCGAATCAATTCGAAATATTTAGTAAGAAAATTCACACAAACCCAATGTAGATGTACAATAAGTGTCCAATAAGAACCAACCCAGGTAGGGAATTTGATAATGAGGTGCAATTTGGAGAGTTTTTTAATGCCAATGGAATTACACATAACTTCTCAGCTCCACGCACTCCTCAATCAAATGGTGTGGTTGAAAGGAAAATATGACACTTCAAGAAATGAGTAGGACTATGTTGAATGGGCAAATTTTTACACATAATTTTTTGGTGTAACACAGTTAGACAGCTTCAACATAGTCTTTAACCGAATCATAATTAGAGCCATCTTAGAGAGAAAAACACCTTACGAACTCTTAAAAGGTAGGAAACTACTCTAGATTTACTTTAGAGTGTGTTGGGAAGCCATGTGCTTCATCTTAAACACTAAAGAGACTACCTTACAAAGTTTGACCCAAAGTCATACGAAGGTATCTTTTTAGGTTACTCGTAAAATAGTAAAGCATACATCATCCTTAACAAACATACTAGGAAAGTCGAAGAATCACTCAACGTGACATCCGATAAAACTCCTCTACCCTCTAAGACATCACCCATGGTGGATGATGATTTAGATGAAGAAGAATCAATTAAGGTTACTGAAAAGAAAAACCTATAAAATGACATTGAAGATGAAACTTTAGAGATTGACGAAATAGTCAATATTAAGGAATCTAGAAACCATCCATTAGAAAATGTATAGGAAACCTTACCAAAGAACCCTTAGATCACAAGCAAAATACAAAGTAGTCTTCTTTTGTTTTATATCAACTATTGAACCTAGATTGTGAATGAAGCACTATAGCGATGAAAGTTGGATAGTCGCTATGAAGAAGATTAAAATTAATTCATTGCTAACGACGTTTAGGAGTTAGTTCCACAACCTGGAATATGACAATCATAAGAACTAAGTGGGTGTTTAGAATTAAGTTAGACGAGAACTGTATTATTTCTTGAAATAAGGCTAGGTTAGATGCTCAAGGCTATAATCAACAAGAGGCATCACGTTATATGAAACTTATGCCCCAGTTGCTAGACTTGAGTCAATTAGGATACTATTAGCTTATGCGTGTGCTTTAGATGTTAAGCTATTCCAAGTGGATGTAAAAAGTGCATTCCTGAATGATTTTATCAATGAGGAGGTATACGTGGCACAACCTCCAGGATTCATTGACTTTGAAAAACCGGATCATGTTTATAAACTAAAGAAAGCTTTATATAGTCTTAAACAAGCACCCAAATCTTGGTATGATAGATTAAAAGCTTTTCTTATTAAACATAAATATAAAATGGGAATGGTAGATAACACTCTTTTTACTAAGAAGAAAAGTTCAAACCTCATCATCATTTAAATATATGTCGACGACATTATATTCGGTTCGACTTGTCAAGACATGTGTGAGGAATTTGCAAAAATCATGCATGACGAGTTGGAGATGAGCATGATGAATGAACTTAACTTCTTCCTTGGACTACAAATAAAACAAATGGAAGATGGTATTTTCTTTAATCTATCTAAATATATTAAAGAAATACTTAAGAAATTTGGCTTAGAAGAATCTAAACCAATGCAATCCCTATTCCCTCCGATACCAAAAATACAAAAGAAAAGAGTGTAAGTCGGTAGGATAGTTCAAGTATCGAGGCAATGATAGGTAGTCTTATTATACCTAATGGCAAGTTGGCCCGTATCATGTTTAGTGTCTGCCTTTGTGCCCGCTTCCAAGAGGCTCCCAAAACCTCTCACCTTGAAGCGGTTAAGCGTATCTTCCGATACATTAAAGGTAACTACATTAAGCACTTAGGATTATGGTATTCCTAACGGGATCGACATATGAAACAATGAATATGCCGAATCTTGATCATGCGGGAGATTATGTGGGAACGAAAGAGCACCAGCGGTATTTGTAACATTCGTGGGATGTTGTTTGACATCTTGGTTCTCGAAGTACAAAACGCTCTCTGCTATATCGTACCGAAGCCAGCTGACTTGACGGGCCTGAAACTCCTAGAAGGATTCTTCCCCAATCTGAGCTTCAGTTTAATAAGTTGTAGCTCCATGAGTTTTGCACTTGATCCCCAAAATTCAGCATCTAACTCCTTATAAAACTCCGGGAAATCCATTTTTAGTGGAGGTTACTCCAACAGCTCCGAATTTGATTTTATGCTTTTAACTTTTGTGTCATTCGAATCCAAACATCGGTTACAATAATTTTATGATTAAATACATTTATCCTATCATCTAACTACTGTAAAGTGCCTAAACAATGGCTACAACAAAAATTAAAATCATACAAAAAGAAGCAGAAACAATGACAAAACCCAAAACTGAAATTAAATGCAATATTAAGCGAAACAAGTCACAAGTGGTCATGGTTTTTATCGGCTTTGCATACACAACATAATAGTACCATAATATCATGTATTAACAAGGTGTTGGCTAAGTCCATGGCCAAATATGCATGTATTTTTCATGGAAACAAAATGATTAACAAGCAATAAATTGTTTAGCCAACGAATCAAAGAAATAAATTAACTAGAATTAAAACCCCGATTGGTACATGTAACCAATGGCTTACGGATCATTTAGTACTGTATTAAAGACCTTATAACAACCATGTTAATTAAGAAATTAATGCAAAAAGGGCTGATTTAAAACCGATTCAAGAATCATTCCAAAACGCGTGATTTAGGCCCTTTTACACATACCCGATAACAAAACCAACTAAAGTATGCATAACAAATGGCTATGGGTTAAAAAATACCAGATCATAAGACCCTATATGGGTCGAGTTAATTTCAAAAAATAAGCCTTGGAGGCTGTTTTAAAATTATCCTTTTGATTCTATTAAAAACACGCGTTTTTAGGCATTTTTACACATACAAGATGATCATATGACATCATATGATGGATCGTGATACCACTAATTATCACCATATATTGACCAAAAACCCACTTGATCTTATCCCTTCCTATACCTTATAAGTTCGGCCATCAAATAGGCTTTACGGGCCTCCTCTTTTGTTTTCCAAGTCCAATTAAATAAGTACACTACTTAGTTATTAGAAGCCCGATAGCCATTCTGAGTTACGTAGGTTATTTATCTACCGTAAATACAATAAACACGATATATAAAATGGTACCTCTGTGTATATGTGTGTGACCCCATAGGCTCACATGTATCTAGCCATATAATTATTTATTATGACACGAGCATACTCCCGCAGCTCTCACTTGCGCACGTCATAATAATCAAGTAATTATACAAGCAAAGGCTAGCGTCTAGCAACACGCCAATGCCCCTAGATACATATGAGGATAGTTTCTTAAACATCTCATTTTAAATGGTTTAGATATCAATCATCCTTTGTTTTAGATACTATATTGAACATTTGACATGGATCATAAGTCATTCTTATGTTTAAAAATTCTGTTTCTTGATATAGATATTAAACTAGATTACCAAAATTAATTAAGTATCATCTTAGTTACATTTGGGTGCGGTCACACATACATCTGTTCAAATCATCTAGGGGCCCAGTAGTATCTTTCTCCATAACATGTGGAGTAACAAATCCTATTTTGACTGCACGTATCCGTTATGTGTTTCATATCCCTCCTGAAAATCGCCTTTATAGCAGCCTTCAACAGGTCAGCGTTGAACCATATCAAAGATTGACATTCCACACACACAAAACCTACTTGCATCTCAAGTCTGAGGATGAGAGACATAACCACTTGCGAGATTCACTATTGACGCCGATCCATGTAGTGAATACTCGTAGGTTGGGTCAGTCAAATGTTCATCTAATGAACAACATATGAGTTTGACAGTATCATCCATTAATATTCATACCATATGAATATGACCAAAACACTCACATTTGCCTTATTTTAATGATGTTCCCGTATCATTAAGTGACAATGGACGGTTTAGAATAAATGAAGACGATCATACTAGGTATATCAATTCAGTGTTTAATACAACTGCTTAACGTTTCATTATCCAAATACTAAAAACAGATATACATAAGACTACTAGCAGGTCAAAGTTCAATGTTCCTAGCATGATAAACATGTTTGGTACAAGACATTGACTTTGTAAAAAGTACCAACTAAGTTGTCATCTGAGTGACCTTCGAGAATACTTGTTTCAAAACTCATAATCACTGAAGATTTTGAATAATACGATGATTGTCATTTTGTATACGTGCATTCATGTGCTATTACAATAGTACTAGCATCGCCATAATACATTACATAGGTTGTTTAAAGCAAGCAAAACCACCTATATAAGACAATCTTCTTAACAGCTTCCCAAACTATAAAGTATTCTTATTCTTTAATGAATAGTGCAACAATGCTTTCAATAAAGCATGTCTAGTCAGCAGTATTATCATTTATGATGAAAATCCAGCTATGACTAAAATTGAGAATCATCTCAATAAAAATAAGCATTAGTGTATAAACTTAACACTAATCTCCTTATTAAAAAATCCGCAAATAATGAACATGTCTTTAGTCCTTTGCATGCCTTTTAAAATGTTCTTTCAATAGTAGTCTAATGACTTTCACTTAGTTACTATGGTTGATCTTGCATTCATACAAGTGTTACAATTAGTCTAATACATATCATGACATACATAATGAAAACGTTAGCTGAACTAAACATTTTCATGCATGTGTTCAACTCATCAGGTGAGATAGAACTTTGAGTCTTGCTCAATGATGTGTCATATTGTGTTAGACTTGTTAATCATGTATGTTTATCTCAATAAACATTTGTTTCAAGGTTGTATGTTTTATTTCATATATCTCTCGAAAGAAACATTATTCCAAACTAAGGATTAAAATCTAGCTTAGGTGAAATATTATTTCCAATATGTTGACAACATATAAGATATAAAAAAGACAAAACATAATGCTCCAACTAGCTTTAAGGTGTACTCAGGAGTTCTCTTTGTTTCAATCAAAATAAAATTGTTGATTTAAACTTAAGATTCCATCTCCTAGATGCATGCTCTAACCCACTCTTGGATTTTACAACTTGCACATTTTTAAAAGATAACTTGGATTCATAAACCCTTTTGATTAACACAATGTCCTCGCAAAGTTAATCATTCATGAAGGATTTTAGACATCCAATTGCCATATTTCATATTCAGGAAATCAAGTATGGTAATTACTATCTTTATTCATTTAACGCTTGCAAGGAAATACAAGTTTTAATCATAGTCAATCGCTTGAGTATAAGTAAAACTCTTACCACAAGGCTTGTATTTCAATGTGTGTATATTTTTGTCCATATTAGTCTTCTCATAGAAGAACCAATTTAACCTTTCAGTCTTACCGATTGGTGAAAGATCAATCAAATTCCAAAAAATGATTTTCTTTCATGGACTATATCTCAACATTCATTATGTTGTTCGCTAGTACATTCAGAAGGTTGTGTAAGAAGAGACTTTCTCCAAAACAGATGCTCCAACTTGCTTCTTGTAAGAGGAGACTTTCTCCAAAAACGCAGCAAGTTGAGTAACAATAAAATTGTTCTTGTTTGGGATGTATATACTGACAGTTCTTGACTCTAGTTTGCTAATAACACGCTTAACGTGATCTCAACAAATTCAAAACTTCAGTTAAGACTTAATGGGAGTCTTCCCATTCCATAACCTGATGGTGTCTTAGTTACCTTCTTGGTTGGAACCATATTGAGTAAACATGTGGCTTACTTAATTTTTGTTAACCTTGATAAGATTAGAGGTAGGGTAGTTAAAGTTATCAATAATCAAACAATATCAACAGAGTTTGATTTTACACATCAGACTTACCATAGTGATGTGGTATTCTATGAGTAATGAGATTATGAGACAGTATCACAATCTCTTAGATAACCTAATACCCTGTGGCTCACATACTTTGCCAATTTATTCAAACATAATGGCATTAACAGTAATTTCAAGCCAATTGCATGCTATAGCGTAGAAGTCTTAGAGAAGTTCAAGGACTTTATGTACATGTCTTAACTAGAAGACATAAGATGCTAATTGCTAACATTACATTATAAGTCTTTGAATATTTCAATGACTTCATGTACATGTCGTGACAAGGAAACATGACAAGTCAATTGCTTACTTTATAAGTCTTAGAACAGTTTAAGGACCTTATGTTTATGTCTTTACAAGAAGTCACAAGCATATTAAATAACGTATTATTAAACGCAGACTCTTGGCTTCAACAGTCTTTTCAAGTTAATTACATACTTCTTATTGATGTCTTTACAAGTGGACATAATCATATTGGCTAAACCTTTTAGTGAATATGATGAAGTAGGTATTTATTATTTCTTGACACTAGTTCTAAGTAGGGCGACATACATCGAGGCATTTATACAAACAAGTAAGCATTTTATGAGTCAGAGTACGATCCTGAAACTAGTGGGTTATGAGTCCACCACGCTTCTGTTTGTTTGTATGAATAATATGACAATGTCACAGATACGGTATGATTTAAGTCAAACTTAAATCACATTTGCATTACAAGTATATCTAGAGCTTTATTGTTTAATAAGCAATCGTGCATAAACATTGTATAGATAAAATTTCAGGCAGTGATATCAGAAAAGCGACAAGCTATCTATTAACATGTATTAGTCAACTCGTATTTTTGGATGATTAGATAATGTTTAGTAGGATGATTGGATAATCATTAGTCTAGTCATCATTAGCTGTATTGTGGTCATTGGGCTCAAGCCTATCTATTTGTATCTATAAATATCATATATATTGATCAAGAATGATCAAGAAAATCAAGGAGCCTTTCAATATGGCTTTTACCAATTCTAATATGGTAATCAGAGCCTAAATACCCACCATCAAAAACCCTAAATCACCGACCTAATTTCTTTTTCGTTCATGCCTGCTCATGCATCTGCTGCCGCTTTAATAATTATTGCATAACTAGTTTCATATTGCTTGTCTTCTGCTGCCGCTTAATAATCCTAGCCTATCTATTTAAAAGTTATTGCAAATTGATTGCATAGCTATTTTAAAATCTTTAAAAGTTGCGAATCATTTAATTTACCGTCCAATTGTTTTGCTACCTCAATCGCTTAGTAAATTGTTCCATTGGCGGTTGCGCCATTTATTGCTTATTTAATTATCACATTACTTTGACACTTATTCATACTAACGATAATGAGTATATTGTGGTGAATACTTTAGTACAGCTCCCGTATTTGTACTTTTTCCACCCATCAGCTCACCGCCCATTTGCTAAGTCCTGCCCAACAGTTACCTATGCACTACTATGGAGCACCTGCTATGTCTCCAGCTCTGGCTTCTTATGCTCCTGCTCTTCCACATGCATATTCATACCAACGACTCTTCAAAATCCAAACGGATATGGACAACGGGGAGCATCATCTTATTTGGCGTACAATACAGGTATACTCACTTCTTTTAGTACTTCAAGCATGTATCCATCTATATTTGTTGGCAATGGTCACTCTGTTCCTGTCACTCAGTTCCTGTCACTCAGTTCCTGTCACTCATATCGGACATAGCTTATTGCATACATATTCTAAGCCTCTTCACCTAAATCATATTCTTGTCACACCTCATATAATTAAGAATTTAAATTCAGTGGGGGAGGTTGTGGGGGGGGGGGGGGTGGGGTATGGTCAGCGGTGGGTGTGTACTCGAATGGGGGGGGGGGTGGGGGGGGGGGGGTAGTGGGGGGGGTGAGGGTTGGGGATGTGTATCAGTTTGAATTATGGATGAGGTATGGTGATTTTTTCGATAGAAGGATTACCATAGTCACCTCGCAACAGTACATCCTTTTCATATGTGATAGAAGGAGCACCTTTACTCGGTCACTCAGCAACCTTTGTCTCAAACTCTAGTTGTTTTACTTTCATTTAGTTCCACTACATGGCACAGACACCGGGGTCATCCCGGAGACGATGTACTTTGTAGTTTAGAGTCAAAAAAATTAATTTCATGTCGTAAATCAAAGTTGTCTGCTTTGTGTCATGCATGTCAATTAGGTAAACATGCTAAGCTTCCTTTTTATAATTCTGAGTCTTCTGTCGATTCTGTGTTTGAAATCATTCACTCGGATATATGGACATCACTAAATAGTAACAAAGTTATGTGTTGTGCAGGCATGTGAGTTGATCATAGAATGGTTTGGAACAGAAAAAATTGTAGCTAAAGGGCAGGCATATCCGAGTAGAGATGGGATACTACATGGATTGCCTATATCAATAAACAGTTTAATGTCGACATCAAGGCTTTGCAGTGTGACCATGATGGTGAATATGACAACACCCGTTTTCATGACCTTTTCGCCAAAATGGCATACAGTTTTGGTTTTCTTGCCCTCGTACGTCACAACAGAATGGCAAATCCGAGCGTATGCTTCGCACTATTAATAACCTTATCCGTACATTACTCTTTCAAGCTCACCTACCTCCATCTTACTAGGTAGAAGCTCTTAATATGGCTTTAATATGACTGCTCACCTTTTAAATATATTACATTCTACCGCCATTAACAATGAAATACCATTTACCAAACTCTATAACCAAACCCCCACATATGAACATTTGCGTGTCTTTGGATGTATTTGCTATCCTCACATTGATGTTTCACACAAACTTGAACCACGTTTGACACCTTGCATCTTTCTTGGTTACCCCGTCAATCATCGTGGTTATTGGTGTCTTGACTTAGCCTCCAATAAAATTATTATTTCGAGACATGTGAAGTTTGATGAAGACGTTTTTCCATTTGGAAATGTTACGTCTTCTAATAAACCAACATATGATTTCCTTTTACCACCTATACAAACTACAACCAATGTTCTCACGAATGAACCATTTGTCCAACACATGGATGAACTAAACAACCCAATTACGCCCCATCCTACAACCCCTCCAACCAGTCTACCATAACCAGATACCCCTTCATCTCATAGCTCAACCCCAATCCAACCACAACCCGATACCAGTCCATCTCATAGCTCAACACCAATCCTAAATTCGGCCCAAACACAATCACATGCCTAAACAGTAGATAGCCATACTCCAATTCCCATAAATAATTCATCACAAACCATGCCTACCCATCCTATGGTCACTCGCGCTAGAGCTGGCATTTTTAAACCGCTTGAACGTATGAATTGTCATGTTACCACTACTTCACCGCTTCTTCGCTCTCATGTTCATGCTCTCCACGACCCTAACTGGAAAGAAGCTATGTTAGATGAATATAATGCTTTAATTACTAATGGAACGTGGGTTCTTGTACCCCGTCCAGCTAACGCTAATGTGGTTCGTTCTATGTGGCTTTTCAAACATAAATTTAATGCAAATGGCACATTAAGCATGTATAAGGCCCGTCTTGTTGCAAACGAATATAGTCAACAACAGGGTATTGATTATGATGAGACATTTAGTCCGGTGGTTAAACCGGCTACCATTCGTATTGTTTTGAGCCTTGCAGTTTCTCGTGACTAGCCCATTCACCAGCTTGATGTAAAGAATGCTTTTCTTCATGGTCACTTATCTGAGACTGTTTATATGCATCATCTTCCTGGGTTTATTGATCCTAGTAAACCTAATTATGTTTGTCATCTGTAGCGATCTTTGTATGGGCTTAAGCATGCCCCGCGTACTTGGTTTCAATGCTTTGCTAGTTATGCTACACGAGTCGGTTTTCAGCATAGTAAAACTGACTCCTCTTTATTTGTCTTTCAACGAGGATCTGACATTGCTTATTTGCTGCTTTATGTGGATGTTATTATTCTTACATCATCGACTTTAGCATGGCCCTTGTGATCTTCACTTTACTGCTTTGAAGCGTATTCTTCGATATGTTCATGGTACTCTTGATTATGGTCTACAGCTTCATGTATCATCTACTACTCAGCTTAGTGCGTATACCAATGCTGATTGGGCTGGCTGCCTGTTACCTGTCGGTACACATCTGGCTATTGTATGTTTCTTGGTGGCAATCTTTTATCATGGTCTGCGAAATGTCAGGTTACCTTGTCTCGTTCTAGTGCTGAAGCTGAATATCGAGGTGTTGCTAATGTTGTTGTTGAGACTGCTTGGATCCGTAATTTAGTATGTGAGCTTCATACTCCTCTATTTACTACTACCTTAGTCTATTGTGACAATGTTAGTGCTGTCTATATGTCTGCAAATCTAGTTCAACATCAACGCACCCAATTCTAATACTATCTAATAGAATAATATGTAATCATTCTTATAAAACTATGATGCTTCATATGTGAAAAGTAATGTATCATTTCAAGACCAGCTAGAAATAAAGTGGGTCACTTACAAGGTGACAAGCTCATAGCTCCTACTGAATTTAGACAACATTACATGTGCGTCTATATCAGTAGTAAAATGCATTGCTCCCATTGGACGAGACAACATTAATTGTGTGTCTCTACCAATGAAGTTATATTCTACTTTAATGCAGTAAAAATAACAGTAATGCAGTAGAAATACCAAAATATACCCTATGATGCAATAGAATTTAAAATGACATGCAATAAAATATAACTATAATGCAGTAGAAACAAAACTGTAATGCAGTAAAAAAAATCTAATTACATTATAAATATTTTCTACTGCATTATAGTTATATTCTACTGCATTACTGTTTATTTTCAACTATGAACATCAACATACATCCTATTGCATCTCAATTCATTTTCAACTGCATCACACACAATCATTTTTGCAAAAAACGCCAAGCCACATTTTAAACTAAATCATCTATATGAATAATCTTAGAAACCTACTGCATTACAAACATTAATCTACCACATCACGGACAATAGCAGACAAACATAATAAATTTCAAAGCCATTTTAGAGAGAGAAAGTAGTTATTATTGAATGATTAGTGAAAATTACAATTATGAGGTTCACCCTTCTAAGGAAGATTAGAGAGGGTATTTATAGCCTAAACACAAGCCATCTTTGGGCTAATTACATTTCTAGTCCTTGTGTTTAAGACTATATAGAAACTAATGTAATTTCCATATAGACACCACATTTTTAATCCTAACAATCTTCCCCCAATGTGGTGGCATATGGAATTACTTATAATGTATCCTACAAGTACAAATATAAGTGCTCCAGCTTGAATCTTTCCATTACTTGCAGACTATACAATGTAACTTGTATAAACTGAGTTAGCTTCCCCCCAGTTCATACTGCATGTCTTCATACAGCTTTCTTCATCTACTTCTTTTTGTCAAAGTTTTTGAATCAGCTTCCCCCAAACCAACATCCATATTGTAAGCGAATTCAAAAACTGTGATGTAGCTTCATAGAAGAAGAAGTAGAAGTAGAAGTAGAATTAGAAGTAGAATCAGAATTAGAGGATAAGAGAAGTAGAAGAAGAAGCCAGCCACATCAAACTGAACTGCTTCTGTTCTGATGAACATCCGTTCAGGGGAAGAACATCCGTTCAGGGGAACATGCAAGGAATCAGCAACATCTTCTCACGTATGCACATACTTCACACACTAACCATCCAGAGGATGAAAGCATACAATCCATCTTCATAAGATAGAAGCGGACTTGAAGATAAGAAAGAAAGAAATGAAGGTGAGAAAAGTACACATTTCTTACCCCTAATTAATGCAATATATCGAATACTTCATTTTCTTCCCCCTAATTGCATTCGATGACCATCGAAAAAATCATAATCTGAGTACGCTCGTATATTCAATAGAACAACCATGTGTGAAGTAGAATAAAGTCGGTTAAGCATAAGAATCAACTGCCGATAACCAACCTCTATTTGTTTCACCTCTCTAACTAGTTCAATTCCAACCTCGCATTCTGTCGGCTATTTGTAATGACCACTGATGGAGAAAACTCAATATGACAAACTCGATACTGAAGTAACATCCTCCAAAGTTGTGACTTAAGCTTGTACTATCTGGAAGAATCTCTTGAACAATCCTCAATTACTTGAGTCACTGAGCACTACAACGTAACTCCTTAAAGTGATAGCTACTTTGTGGATAAAAGAGAAAGAATCACAAAAGTAACCAGATTTTCAAGTCTTCATGACAATCCTTATATGCTCGAACAAGTCATCTTCGTTGCAAAGGTAGAAAGGCCAGAAGATGAAATAAGTACACTTCCCTGTGACATATTACTTCAATCCTGAATAAGTAATAAAGAATCAACCCCGTAGTCACTTCTTGCGATTAAATCCCGAGACAAGCCTTTTTGAACGGTTTTCGTGAATCTTTTATCCGGATCGTTTTTAAGCAATAAGTGATGTTTCATATTTTTGAGTTTATTAACCCTAATAGTTCAGCCTTAAAATTCGCAGTCCAATCTACAATTTCCAGCCCAAGTAATAAAGATGCACACTTTCGGCCCATTTAAAAAACTTAGGATAACATCCCACTATCAGAATCCAACCATGCGTTTAATATGACAACCAATCTATCACCACTTTGCTAACTTCGATTAACAGCCCACCACAAGTTTATGTATCAAAAACATATAGGCCCAAAACAAAGTCCAGCAATCTGAATACCTCACCCCACTTATAAAATGCTAGTAACCTTAGTTGACTTCTTATTAACCCTGAAATACTTTACCAAAAAGATATCCGCCTCTCTCATTTGTTTATCAAAAAGTACGGTATTAATAACAAGATAAGCAAATCCCAGCTTCATCTCTTCAACACACATAAACAATATCATTCATTCTGACAAATCCAGCGCAGCAACCAATGACACATCTCTACATGATTCTCAGCAACGAAGATCTATAGACCCATATTCTTTCATACTATTTGAATAAAACAACCTTCTGTATTTTTGTTTAGCATGAAGAACATATGGTTTGAGAGGATGTGGTGTTGGATTATTTTGACGTTAGTATTGTTGATGTAGTGGATCTGTTTCGTTACTCTGTCTATTTTCTTTTCAATAAACCTTGGACCGGGTTTACTCATTGTCAAAATTCATTTTCGACGTCGAAATTGGTCAATCAAAAAGGTTTATCAAAATTTGTTCCATCGAAATTTATTAATCGAAATTTACTGTCGAAATTATGTTTGTCGAAAATCTATAGCAGTTTAGTATAGAGAGCAGTTGAGAATAGATCTGTTCTTTGTCTTCCTTTCAATTTCGACAACAGTTTCAAAATTGACTTTGACCAGTTGACTAAAAGTCAACGTCGAATTTTGACTTCTAAAATTAATGTTTGACCAGATCTGACTTTTTGAAATTAGCATTTAATGTCAAGAATGCATCTAACTAATCGAAATTGATCAAATCTTACGATAAAATCGTAAGCAGCCAATCTCAAATTAGTCACACATATCGAAATTAAGTACAAATTAAACGCTGAATGAACGAGAATCACAAATAAGCTGCTGAATGAATGAAATAGGCTGAAAACATCAAATCTGGACCGAATAAGCCGAAATAAGCTGCCGAACTGGACTGAAAATAAGCTGTAATAAACCAAATAAGCTCTTAAACATCACGAATCGCTTCTGCAGCTCTGATACCACTTGATGTAAATCTTGATTCACGGTCTCGGGAGGTCGAGGATGATGAAAATAAATGAAAGCCATTTTAGAGAGAGAAAGTAGTTATTATTGAATGATTAGTGAAAATTACAATTATGAGGTTCACCCCTCTAAGGAAGATTAAAGGGGGTATTTATAGTCTAAACACAAGCAATCTTTAGGCTAATTACATTTCTAGTCCTTGTGTTTAAGACTATATAGAAACTAATGTAATTTCCATATAAACACCACATTTTTAATCCTAACAACATTTGGTGCTGACTGTGTGGTGGAATTTACATATCATATGGTTAGATGTTTATTGTTCATATTGATCGTTATGGCTGCGATGGGTAAGTGTTTTTGACCAGTGGATGTGTTTAGTATTAGAAAGTGTTGTCATATGGTTTGTGTGGGTTGTGGAATGATGGTTGTTCATTATCTTGGAATTTGTTGTTCTTTTTGTGTTCGTATGTTATATGGGTTCAAAGAGAAAATGGTTTATTGCAATTATCATTATGTGTCCTGCTTGTTTCATTCCTCTGTACAATGTATCAGTCTAGGCTCCTCACCTTGTGATTTTATTCGGTTTGTATTTTTTGGACGACCCGGTTGTGAGTTGTCCATCCTAGGAGGTATAGCTTTCTGAATATGTTGGGGAAATTCCCATTCTTGAACATTCCCAATAAAATGGATTGGTTCAGCGTAAGTGCCTTGATATTTTGTTTTTTAAACCAATCTGATACAAACTGGACAAAATCAGTCAAACCCAAATACCTTGTAACTGCTATAAGTACCACAAAGGTAACCCCGACAGCTGTGCTCATTTACGACATTGACATGTGCCTGTCTGAAAGTCGACTTGACGATTATATCGCCCGTCATAAACTTGGTATTGATGATCACTAACATCGCAAACAACCCATTTTGCGCTTTTCATCATTTTTTTTGCACTTTGTTTGCCGCCCAATCAGTAATTTCATACGTCATATTTTCTACATTTAAATATAAAATAAATGAATACAGTAGCTCATATTCGAGGCAAAAATGATGCAATGATTTATGTTTTAAAAAGTAAATACCTGCGAGTTTGTGACATTTATAGTACCAGTCTTGCACCATTGCACGATACGTCTCTGCTAACTTTAACACCGGTAGCTTCCTATACACTACAGTATAAGCATTCACACTATTCGATGTCAAATAGTTATAACGCACTAGTGGGCGATGCGCTCTTGACCATCTTTGGGGACCAACTTGACAAAGTTTATCGTACGCATCAGGCTGAATATCCTGTAGATGGCTCATGTTGCTTGAAAAATCTTCTGTTGTGTAAGCCTGCATAATTTCCAGATAGAGCCTTGTTCTATCTCTTTTCAAAGATAGGTTCATCATTAAATGACGACAACATACAACATGATATGCTAAAGGGAATTCATTTTGTACTGCTAAAGCTATAGCAGCATGCCTGTCAGATATGAATAGCAAATTGGGGTTATCACCTATACATTCTTTAAGTACAGACATCCACCATGACCAACATGGACCTGTTTCCCCTTTGCATATACCAAAAGCAATTGGCACAATTTGGTTGTTTCCATCCATGCCGACAGCTATCAGATTTGTTCCCTTGTATTGACCCTTTAAGTGTGCCGCATCTATTATAAGCAATGGTCGTAGATAATTCACGAACGTACGAATCTGAAATTAAAAAAACGTTATAATAATTCTATGGTAACCTACTATTATTTAATAAATAAAAAAGATGATCGTGACTTACCGACGCACCAAGGGCAATGAATAACATCTCGAAAACTCCTTTTTCGTCTGTTTTTATACGTGTTACTGTCCTCGGAGAGTCGATTTTTCGTCTAGATTATAACAAATAATACGGAAGCATCTTAAAAGATTCCATTACGGTGAAACCCCTTAATTCTGTTTGTATAGACATTAATCCTTTTCCCTCTCCCATAGCTTGTTGTAACAAATTTTATTTTATACTCGGACATTATATCTTGTTGTATATCTTTCCCTTTTAAAACACGCTTAGTATCTTGTAACTTTGGAGTGAGAATGTGAGCAATAACTTTTTTGTTTGCATTTCGATGGTTAGGATATGTTTGGGTTTTTGGACATGTGTGAACATCATTAAAAAATGTAATGCTAAACTTTTCAGTTTTCCCCCAACGTGTAGCACGAATCTTCCACTCACATTCATTAAAATGAAAGCATTTCAATGCATACCTTTCTGGGGCTGACCTATAGTCATTCAAAAAAAAAATTTTGGTAACCCTCGCAAAGCATTCATTAATGGCCAAGTCTAAAGCTTCCTTATTATCAAAAATATTACCAACCTTAACTTCTGTTTCTTTTTTATAATCTTTTGAAATCATAGGTTTGGACTGGTAAAGTGGTGTTTCTGGAATGTCTGGTTTAAAAGACATGTATTTCTGCCATTTCTGGTAATTGGTTAGGGGGTTGTCATCCACAACATCAGCGAATTCATTTTTTTGTCTTCATATTCGTTGACGCAAACATAACTTTGTAATCAATCAACATGTTATAACTCCACAATCTTTGGCGTTTTCTTGTTGCGAGGCCGCGTAACCAAAACAATCATAGTAAGAGAATCGAAAATTGTGGGGTTGTCGTCCAGTTCCATCGAAGTACCCACGCATCTGCAATATCCTATTAATAATGGGGGTCCAATCTCTTACTTGTTGTTCTAACATTAACATTCTACTCTCACTTTCCATAGAGTCAAAAACATAAAATATAGAGTCAACCAAGTTTATTGCTCCAGTCACCCAATGAACTCCCCCATCGTTTATTGGCATATACACCTACAAAGATTAAGCCAATAAAATAGGTCATATTCGTACTTAAAACCAATTATAAAGTTTAACACAATAAATCAACAAAATTAGTACCCAGTTAACATCCTTTCATGCTGGGTATGGACGCATTGAACCATCCAATGTTCCGATAATGCGTAGATCCGTCAGTATCATAAAATGATTGTTTTCAGGATGTACGCATATTGTACCGGATTTAGACAGGTCCAATTGTCATTTTCTGCCCTTTCTCTGATTAGCATCTGAATCCATGCATTCATGTGCTGATTCATAAAACACAAACAAAATCAATATCTTTATTTGGAAAAAATATATACTAAATAATAATACGTGTATTAATAAACTTACATCACCAGACAACCAACCCTCTGGCCAAGACCAGTCACTCCTATACGTACACAAATGCGGAACTAGTTGTGGCCAAAAGAAACTGGGAAGTTTATAACCCTTCATATAAAAATCTAAATAAATTTCATATGGGTTTAAAATAAATTCTGACATCGTTGTATAACCTTCTCGAGTAACCTAAAAAACCATGTTAAAAAAACTATCTCAAAAACATAATTGTTTCAATTAATATATTAAATTATAATACAAGACTAACAAATACCTTATCAGGGTCCACGTTTTCATAAAAAAATAATTATCAGTCTGTTGTACACCTGTTATGGTTACGTCCCCCCTGATACATTTTCATCGGCAAAAGTCCCACCAAGATTCAAAGGTGATAATTTCGCAGCCTTGCCCTTTTTCTTTGTTTTATCATTCCGTTTTTAGGTAACACTGTAATAGGAGGCAAACCGTATAGGGACTCTGCTTATAAATGCTTGGATGGTGTTCCCTCCTTGCTCGATCACATATATTCTAAAAAACAAAAATTAATAAAAAATAATTAGTTAATGATGTTTAGTAATATAGAATCATACTCGTAAATAAATTCAAGATTACCGAGTTCAATAATCCAGCATCATGACGATGAGAGGGGAAAGGGGGTGGCAAATTTGGAGAATAAGATGTCATCGGGTTTTGCCAATTACTTGTACCAGGATGCGACAGGATAGGTGGTTGCGAATTTATAGTACCCAAATACGAAGGATTTGGTGTTTCCAATTGATGGCTCTGCCAATTTGATTGAATTGGTGTTTGCAAATTTGATGGCGTTGCCATATTAAAGAATGAGCTGTTATTTGCCAACGTTTGAAAAGGTGACAGAACACCATGTGGACAACCATAAATACAAAAATATAAGAATTTATTACTTTCCAGCAAAGAAAAATAAAGATTATTAATTCGACATAATTTATACCTGATAGCTCTGAAATCTACTCAAATCGCTTATACCATAAAAGTAGATTCGGCAATGATGGGTTCTTTGTTTGCTTGTGGCACCGGGCCAACTCTCTATCCTCCATAAATCTACTTATTTTTCATACATATCATCGCTCTTTTGCATCATTTGCCTATACCCCCTCCTTTGTTCCTCAAATTCTCGATACATTTCTGATGGAACTTCAACATAATTGTTTCGGTTTAAATGACGAGGTATCCGTACGTCTTTAATATTACGCCCGTCAAAGTATGCCCTACTTGAAACCCACCATGGTGATCGAGCCTCGATCTCATCTGGTACAAGTCTCTCAACAGGTAGTTGTCCCTTTAAAATAAAAATAAGGACATTAAGTATGAATTAATTAACATAATCAAATTTAATAACCTGTCAAAATAAATAATAATACTTACATGCAAAAAAGGTTTAAAAGCATTCTTAGATAAAACTTATTCCTTTGAACGCAATTAAATATCAGGAAGACGATGATAACGTGTATAATAATCATTTGTCGCTGCTCGAAAAGACTCCAATATCCACGTCTAAACAAAAAATTATTTCATTTACTATACATTAAAGTTATAAAATAAATGCCTAATTCAATATTATAAACTAAATTATGACATACCTTGAATGCCCAAAGAAATCCAGTAAGCGAATAACTTTTCGTATCAACTTCATTTGTAGGCTGAGTGGCATATAAGGGCCAGGCCAACGTCTAACATTTGCATCCTTTAGTGCTTGTACAAAGTTGGCCATACATGCGAAAACCAAAGATAGTGCTCAACCATTCTTCTACATTCACTAACCTTAATATCTAATTTGGGACAGGACGTCTATCCTCAAGGCCTAATAACACTAACTGCAATATGCCTACACAACAAAGGCTAACAGCATCGTTGCCGTCTAATGTTTTAAACGCCTCACTATTAATCAATGCTTCAACATGTTTTCCTCTTATAGGTTGACCATCTAAAGATTAAGAAAACACCCTACGCCTAAAGGGAATTGGCTCTTCCTCGTCATTATAATCAGTCCAATTCTCTACACCAAACTTTAACCCAGTTACAAGGTAAAATTCTTCCCTACCAAATTGAATTTCAAAATTATCAACTACATGGTAATACAAAGGAATATTTTCATTTTCATCATCTTTTAACACTTGACGACCCAACATATAGTGTATTAAAATACAATTCTCAGTCCAATCCTCTTGATTTAAGAACCAACCAAAATAGGTTTGCCTAAATAACACTTCACGTGCAGTGCCCCTAATTAAAGCTCTAATTTTTTAATCGAAGTTAACATACTCCTACATGTCACAAGAACACGTGGTATCTAAAATTAAACATAAACATATATTACTACAAATATAAACATCAAATTCAAAATACATAATTATTTAACATAAAAAAATTATACCTCGTAATCGCTCAAATCCATCTTATTAACGCAGCAACCAAAAAACGATACGATCACACAAACACCGGAGCAAAACAACCTGGTAATACAAATACTGCTATTTGCTAATTGAACTATGAACTATGAACTATGATTTTTACATTCATGCGAACTAACATTTATATGATCAGAATTATGAAAAATACAAATGTTATACTACTAGATATGCCATTTCATTGCATGTATAAGTATTTCATTGCCATGCGTAAATCATTTCGTTGCCATGCATCACTCATTTTGTTGCCTGCGATAGAAAACAAAAAAAACATATCACCGCTTGCCATGCGCGAGGATCTGACAAGAAACAGAACAAAAAACATATCAATGCTTCAAATGCACGATAATGCTTTAGGGTTTGTATTTTTGTGTCGTTAACAACTATGTTTGTGTATACGAGTGACACGTGTTCTTCGAGTTCTTGGCCACCCAAATTGCGAGATAAACATGGTTTTTTTGGTAAAAAAATACAAGGACGGTTACTGCAAGAAAACTCATTTTTGATTTGGTTGTTTCGGTAAATTTCGCTTATTAGTTTGGGTTCTTTCTTTGTTTAAGACTCTTACCTTGTTTGTACTTTGTTTTTTGAGTGAGAACTTACTCTTTATACTTCCTGTCCTTATTTGGTTTTGTGGAAAACCGACCCGAATAAACCGATAACTTATTTGGTTGGATTGGTTTGGTTTTGAAAATTTTGGTTTGGGTATTGGGTGTTCAGAATTATTTTTAAAAACCGAATAACCCAAACCGATTAAACCTATAAAACCGAAAACCAACCAAATGAACACCCCTACGCGAGATCTCCAGAAAAGTTATGTTGATAAGAGGAGGAAGCCTATAGAGTTTAGTGTAGGTGATCATGTCTTGCTCAAAGTGTCGCCTTGGAAAGGTGTGGTACGCTTTGGGAAGAAAGGGAAATGAGCACCTAGATTCGTTGGACCTTTTGAGATTGGTTAGAAGGTAGGCACAGTGGCCTATCGGTTAGATTTTCCTGAGGAGCTCAATGGTGTTCATGACACGTTCCACGTGTCGAACCTTAAGAAGTGTTTGGTTGATCCAACACTGTGAGTCCCTTTAGATGAGATTCGAGATGATGATAGGTTGAATTTTATGGAAGAGCCTGTGGAAATCATGGAGCGAGAGTTTCAGAAGTTGAAGCAGAGTAGAATTGCCATCGTCAAGGTTCGGTGGAATTCAAAACGTGAACCTAAATTCACGTGGAAACATAAAGATCATATGAAGCTTAAGTATCCGCATCTGTTTAGTGCTAATAGTAGTTGAATTTTTAAGGCGAAATTCTTTTAAGAGGGTATAATGTAACCCCTGCCCTTTTCGTGTTTCAAATATTCTAATTTAGTCCTTCGATTATTTGACGATTGTCAGTTATTTAAAATATTGTACCCTGTAGATGGTGGTGAATATATGTGATGCGAAGCATTTTATGGTTTATTGTGTATAATAAGCCTTATTGGAAGATACTATTATGCTATGTGAGTTCCGGGTGGTTGACCTGTAAATTTTTGAGAAAGGTCGAAAAACGTGTCCCGACACGTCCGTTAATGTCCAAATGAGTTTTTGGGAGGTCTTAAATAAAAATATGTCAAGTGAATACTCTAAGTTATTGGAAAAACATTTTTAAGATGAATAAAAATGCTAAATAACTTCGGGAAATATATTACGGTCAAGTTTTACGAGCTTTTAAGTGATTCCGACACGAAAACGAAGACACCCGGGGGCATAGGATGCCATGGCCGGCTAGAGACAAAGAGTGGGAGACATGGTGGCTTATTTTTAGCTACTTGGTTCTTTGTTGGTATATATTTTGGCTTATATAGTTTTTGTATCTTACCAAAACACACATAGTGCATGTGTTTTCAAAAATCAAAAGCTTCTTTCTCTCCTATCTTTCTCTCTTTGCTCGTCCGATCCACAAACACACACACACACACACACATACTATTATTTTTCAAAGTTTGATCAAAAACATGAAGATTGGTGACACTTTGGGTTGATTCTAGTGTTCGGGTAATCATTAAAACAACGTTTGGGTTGTCCGGTTCGCGTCAGAATTTATTTTGAAGACCATTTTTGTAAGTCTTTCAAATTTATTTTTAACTTGTAATTTTAGGTAGCTAGTGATGCATAGATGTTAGTTGTACGGTCCGATCGTTAAAAATCGAAAGCGAAAAGTTTTAAAATGATTGTATAGGGTGCGTTTTTGGTTCGAAATAAAAAGAGAAAAACGTAAGGTTTTGTTAATTTTGAATTTTTGATCGTGATGGTTGAAAATCATATATTTGCTATGTAGCTTATTTTGTAGATAGCTTATTGGGGCTTATGTTTGTGTTCGAATAAGCTTATTTTGGGCTTATAAGCCCACGGCAACTCATAAGAAAACAATCTGGTATTCTAGCAATTTTCCTAGTATGACAATTTTAAATGGACAAATATCATAGTCTATAGGTGATACACCAAACGCGATACGTAGCTTATTAGCTTATTATTAAGCTTAATATACATATTTTGGAGCATATAGGCTCACGACCCAATAAGCAATCAATAAGCCATGGCTTATTGATGGCTTATTGTGGTCCAGATTACTTATTTATTTATTTTGGTTTTGGGCTTAGAACGTATTTTGGATACATAAAATCCTTAATGGACCCTTATTGGGCCTTAAAGCCCAATAAGCCGTAACTAGTTATTTTGGGAGTTTTGACGAGCTTTTGGGAAGTGAAAAGTTTTTGTGAAACTATATGGTAGATCGTTTTAAGAAAGTACCTTGGTAAACGTAATGAAATGAGATTTTTAGAATTTGGTTCGTAAAGTTTCGAAATGAGAAATTTGTTTGAAAATGAGGTTTGATAACCTTGGAAAACGTCATATAAACGTACGGGTCATGCCGAAATTTTGTAAAAAAATCTATACTTCAAGTTTTTACTTAAAATGTAAATTTTATTTTTAATAATAAAATATTATTATTTTATTATTTTAATAAATTCACTAAAAGACGAAAAATGTAATTTTTCTCGAAACTTTCCCAAAATGTTTTGCAAACATAAACGTTTCATTTTGTATAGTATAAACGATATATTATTGGTAACTAAGTGTACCGGATAGACTTATCGAAATATATTTATAATTAATTATTATAAATATTTACTTATAATACTTATCTATTTTGCTAAATAGTATAAGTATAAGTATATTGTACTCAGATATGGGTTTGATATGGTATTATGGAGTCATGTCGTCAACCATCACCCCACTAAAACGTTTAAGATAACCGTACAACAAGTGTCTAACCACTATGCATCATACTTGAAAATTGTTTTGGAAATAAATGATTTAAAATGGGACATTAACTGGACTAGGTCGTTTGCGGACGTCGTTGCATTTGCTTGTGATTTGAGTTTGCTATTGGAGACTGTTGCTTGAGGTGAGTTCTCGTAGCCCCACTTTTTAAATCTTTTCCGTTGGGAAAAAATGATTCTCAAATGTGTTATGACCTATTTTCTGATCCGTGCGAAACGTGGTTTTATTTTTGGGACAATTAATGTGCTTATGACTGCTATGTGAATATTATGTGTTGAAATGTGATGTTATGGATTCTTTTTGTGTGGTTCTTCACCCTAAGTAGCTCCAGCTGGTAGGCCTTAGGTGTGGTATGTCATCGGGGTTGCGACCCTAAGAGCGTTGGTACGCGCTGGTAATAAGACTAGCGGGGATGCTAGGTCTTGGTACATAATTACCGGGATGCTAAGTCATGGGTTCGTATGCATATATTCACGGTCATATAGCACAATTGTCCAACCGTATGAAATATTGGCACAACGACTAGGTTTTGAGTCAAAACCTACGAGGTCACCAACATTATTGTTGACGTTTTCGAGTATCATTTTCAGGTGATGTTAATGATCGTTAGAGTATGGTGCTTGTTGCAGACTTTAGAGAATTTTGTAGAAATCTTGCTTGAAAAGTCTTGCATTTAATGTACGCTTTGGATTTGGATTTCTTGAGGATTGAGATAAGATTTTATGGACCCCTGCGTGGGCTTAAGCTTGTAATAATCGGCAACTATGTGTTGTGTTCTTGATTTGGGACATCACTCAAAGTTATATTGAGGTTGATGGTCATCATAACACTTTTCATTTATGCATTTTAGATTTCTCTATTTTGTATCTTGTGTTGTGATTGATTATTTCGTTGCACTTCCGTGTTTCCGCCTATCACGGGGTGTGACAGGAGACTCGTTTCAAAAAGAAGTGAGAGCTGCTAATATACGAAGACTTTCATGGGGTTTTTAAATGGGGTTGCACTATGTGTCACAGCTTGTTCAAGAGAATCGAAGTACGAAACTCCAGATACATTCATGGTTTGTAGAAAACATCCAATGTAAATATTTCCGTCATCTTTGTGGAACCATATTTCCTAATATATTTTGTCTCTTATCACAGCATATTGCTTTAAAGGTGAACATAAAAGATAAAAAAAATGGTTATACGAACTGGACGAAATAATGGCTGGTGCTGAAGGTATGCTTTTGTGATCTATATTATCAGTCTATACTTTATACGTTTTTGTGTTCTCTAAGATTAATCAAACAATTTCATTGTTGGTAAAATTGTAGTAAGAAGGTGGGTCTTCGATGAGAATGGGAAGGTAAATGTTTGGGGTTACTTTCACCGAACCAAATTTCTTAGGAATTTGCGGAAATCTAGTGGAAGTTTATTGTTAGAGCATATTCGAGGTGGAACAGGCTATGCTAAAGCCTGTTTTTATGGTAATGGAGGCTACAATGGCAACAGTTATAACTACCAGCCGTAACATGCCATGCATCAAAAGAGGATTGGCTACGAACATATAAATTGTGCAGGGGATGCTTCTGAATGTTCTGGACATCATAATGGAAAGACTGTGACTCCGGATAAGACTCAAGATAAATCTTCTGAAAATACTTTCCCAAAGCCTGCAGGCTCTCCAAAAAGAAACCAACATCAGGTGGCAGTTATCTCGAATTCTGCAGCATAATGTGATTGATTTATTGAACATAATGTCTTTGGTTCTAGATTTTTCTGTCTTCGAAGTATGTTTTGCCCATATTCTACATTATATTTTACATATATGGGTTTAGTTTTAAAACAAGTTCTGGATTTATATCTTTTATTATGATGATAACTTGTCTTTTTGTTATTTCATAAGAAAGATGTTTGCACACACATGCAATGCTTAATCAAACTTGACACCACTTTTGAGCAACAATTGTAGTTGGTACCTAATACAAAGAAGATGTTGATAACTGCAATTCAAAATTGCATCTGTTTTAATCCTATACTAATAAATATGGCAAACTAATTAAAGCACTATATTTTTTACGCCAAAGATGGATAGTTTTGTGAGTGTTTGGCATTGATTGATTATCAAAACTGCTTTACACACTATTTGCGAGCGAAATAAGCAGTTCTGGATAAGTAAATTCACATGCTTATAGAAAATGACTTATTTAAAAAGGCATTAACGATATAAGCAGTTTCCATTAGCAATCCGAACAACCCTAATTTTGCGGCACAGTCATGTAATGCATGCGGAATCGCACTTTCCGCTGTCATAGGAGAATGGTTATGTTTGCATCATATGCCACTAGCCTCAAGGCCCGCCCGATAGGTGAGCCAGTTCCAAAAATTGTTTAAAGAATAAAAGAAGTAGTAAAATGCTTGATAGAAATAACATTTATGGATACATTATTAAAAATCAAAAGATAAGCTAATGTCTTTTACAAAATCCGCAGGAAACCACATAAACTTGACTGAAAAAATAGGTAACAAATAAGAACAAACTTATTTGAATCGCTTGTTTATAGAGAACGTTGTTTGTGGATATATTGTAGTTGTCATTAATGTCCAAGAAGAAGCATAAAGCATATACCAACCTATATATTCTTTCCTCAATATACATGTACAAATCCTATACTGTATAAACCTAAATAACTGCTATCAATAACCCTTTAACGTGCATGCGTTGAGCTTCATACAAACTTCTTGTCATGATCTATTTGAGCAGCACATGGAGTGTAATATCTGCATTATTCAAGTCTTCTAATATTTAAATAATGTTATAGGTAACAAAATCCATTGCAGAATACCAATTAGATTCATGAACATAACACTTATCAAAGTAAAAAAAGTTAGAAATTTTCATAGAAGTTGGAAAATGGGACGTTGAAAAAACAAACTAACACGTGAAAAGCAGTATGATTGTGAATAACAGAATAGTATGCAAATATGAAGACATTAAGCAGAAACATGCATGCGTACTTGCATACACTGGAGAAACACAAAAACAAATGTACTATGCACAATAAAGTTGTTTACTTGTTCACCACTACTAAGTTTATAATGATCAGAATGTATTGATACATTAGACATTATTACTCGGCAATAACCATAACAACTACACTTGACTTACTAAATGACTTTAAAATGATACATGAATCCTATGATATTATTTCATATTATTGTTTACATAACTTAAGAAAGTGAAATGTGAAAAGCAAAAAATATACCTGAAAGATGCAAAAAATCTAACGACAAATCGACAACTTATTAGAGAGAGTTTATGGTGCAACTTAATGAAATAAAGTTTTTTTTTACATATTGTCAATTATAGGCAATAAAACTGATCATAAATTTAAGGCAGTAAGATATATGAGCACATTTAGGTTAACAGTAAACTTACTAACAGTTGACTTGCTACATGAAGTTTAAAAGATGTTTTTTTATTCAGGATTGATTTTATTAAGGATTTTATCACTGATTCAATTTCTTGATCATTTTTCTTGAGGTTAAATTGATTTGGGGGATTATTTTTGGGATAACTGGTTTCGTATTAATAAATGAGAGGGGTTAATTTATTTGAAGTTTTATTATTTAGAGGCAAGTGAATATGGGTGATTGGATGAGGTAAAATGTCAGATGTCATTTCCTAAGAGTTTTTGGAGGAGATATAGCTTAGCAATAGCTTGTTTTATATAGGTGATGATTTGCTTAAAGGATATGTTAACAACAAAGAAAAGTTTACATATTCCGCGGCTAGATAATGACATGCACTAGGTACATGTTTATATAGCTCAGTGTTTAATTACATTGGTCATTTTATTTTGCTTCATACAAGTTCAATTATTAAAATTATTACTAGAGGTGAGCACAAAAACCGATAAATCAAATCAAAATAAAAAAACCACAACTGAAAAACAATTGCAATTAATTGACAAAACGATGGCGGTGGTGGTTTTGATTTCTATAAAAACCAAATGTTTGGGGGCGGCTTTCGGTTTCATAAAAAAACCGAACAGAGAAACCACCCCGCTCCACCTTTATATTTTCTTTATATAATTCAACGATTTGAGTATTAAATATTATCGAAGAAAAATAGTTTCGTCTATTATCTAGATGCTCAAATTTGATCCATTATATTTGTAGATATTATATCTTTGCTTGGAATAATAGTGTTGTGTGTGTGTGTGTCTTTGCGACTGAAAAAAATAAAGACATACATTTTATATTTTATATTCCTATTTTGTTGTTTAGTAGCTTTCGATTGTTGGATATTATGCTACTGTTGATATTTGTTTAAATATTTTTGCCTGAAAACTTGGAATCATAAACTTTGTATAAGATGAAAACTTTTTTTTGGTGAAAAAGGGTGAAATATATTATTAATAACACAACAAATTACAAACATACAAGGAATTAGACATGCCTAATTCCTTTTCACAATACAAACAACTGAAATCAATGAAACAACGTTCTTTCAATGAAACAGTGTATAACTCTGATAACAAAGACCTCAGATACCAAAGCTAGAAGACTAACAGATGTAATAGCCCCAAAACTGACACAAAGCAACCGGATGACACTACTTTGATCAGCATCAAGACTATTAGCATAACTTAATCACCCTTAATGCACCATCAACCATACTTCCTTGACTACATTTCCAAACTCTACTTACCCATAAATCATTCAACCCATCCACAATGATTTTGGGAAAGAAAAGCAAGCATCATCAAGAGAAGTATAGCTACCCATTCACACTGTTTATAGCGCTATACCAGATATAGCTACATTTCCTTGTCATTAGCTTCTAACACCAACCAATAGCTACAGCCTTATTGGACGGATCAAGCACCTAAGAGGACAAGGCATCACTACACTGGGACACCCACCTACAAACAGAACCATCCTATCCTCCTTTAATAGTGAATGCAACATAGCACTCACTATTCACCCAGACCACAAAGAATTAATAGAAGCCCTTCCTTATGGTACATTTTTCTGAAACAGACCTCCTACCAAGGCAAAACATAGCCTATCTTAATTCCTCCCAAGGCCAATCAAGAAAAGCTATAAGGCTCAAGTAGGTAAAGTCACTCCAGAAGAACACCAAGATACAAAGAACTTACTATTGAATGGCCTGCATATCAGCACCTTTATAATTCTTTGACTTGATCTTATGGCATGATATATTCCACTTCACTTCAATCTCTTTGACAACTGCACTATTTTTGGCAGTCAAACCAAGAAGCTTGCTTTTAATCATCTTCACAATAAATTTGTACAGCTCTTCACAGCTCCTTTTATTATCTCTGAAAATCCTGCCATTTCTTTCTTGCCATATACTATAGATACTTACTGCAAAAGCAAGTCTTCTTATAATACTTCTGATATTGTTACCATTGCTAGCATTACTTAGGTACAAAGTGATGTCCCCCAAATCCAAGCTTAGCTCCTAAATATCTGCCAAATATCTAATTTTACTTTATAACTCTTTTGCAAATGAGCACTAGAAAAGAAGGTGATTAAGATCCTCAGAATCCTGACAACAAAGACAACATCTATTGACAGCACAATTACCCTACTTTTTAAGCTTATCCAAAGTGCACAGTCTACCCATCATAGCCAACCAAACAATAAAGGAGTGTTTGGGAATACATTGTGAGAACCAAACAACCTTCCACCACTAAACTTTAGGATATTGAATGCATAGATCAGTGTTTGCAATACCCACTGAGAAGTCCTTATCATGCACAATCCTGCTTCTTCAAACAAAATTTTCCTGAGTATCAGTACTTAATTTAGGCACTTCTAACTGAGTTATCAGAGGGAATTTTTCATGCCATTCAGTTGGCCATCTCCATTCTTCATTATTAATCATATCAATTACTTTCATATCTTTATTGAGCCTAGTGATTGGTTGTTTTCACACTATAAATATATATAATATATAATAAAATATAATATATATATATAAGTCTAAAAATCAACAAGATCAATATAACCGAGAAGTAGTATAGAGTGTTCCCGGGTCGTTTATCCCCAACGAGGCTGGAATGGAAAATCGATACAGTCGAAGATTTGAGTTTGAAGGAGAGAGAATGATTTGAGAGTGCAGGAAGTTAAAATATTAAACTTATAATGAACAAAAAACGTTTATCGAAAACCTAAATAAATTAGACTTTAAGCAAAAAACGGAAGCCCGAATCCCGAACAAAGGGGGAAAAACCTAAAATCTTTAAAAATAACCCTACGAAGAAATTTTTACTTCTAAACTACTCTACGGGACAAATAACGAAGAATGAAAAAGACTAGACCGAAAACGGAGTTCGTTTGACCCAAAAACGAGTCAAAACAAAATCCCGCACCCGGACCGCTCTTTAAAAAGTAAAAAGTTGTAAAAATGACCCTACGAAAATTTTTGTATTTTTCCTACAAACTATATGACAAAAGAAAATTTTCTAAAAAAGCAAAATATTTTTTTGATAATTTTTGTATTTTTTATGAATTAATTAAACTTTTAACTAAATTAAATTATAAAAAATGTCAAATGACTTCGAAAAATTCTGAAAAATTTACAAAAAATACTTTATACTATAAAGATCCTACGAAAAATAAGAAAACAAAAAGTTGCTTAACAAATAAGCCCGAAAATAAGCTTATTCAGTTTATAAGCTTATAAGCCAAAATGCACATAAATACCAAAGCCCTTGAGTCTTTAACGAAAAAGACCCAAGGGCGCAGTGGTAAGAGTGTGTTATAAAAGGGGGTTTGTATCGAGAGGTCCCGGGTTCGAGTCTTGCTCACCCGGACCTCTTGTCTTTCCCCCTTTTTTTATTTTTCCTAAAAGTCTAGGGTAGAAATTGTAAAAGAGGAAAGTAAAGGGTAGGCGGGCAAACTATTATGAATTTACACTACAATGAAAACGGGTACCCCTGAACTAATGAGAAAATACCATTTAAACCCTACGATCTAGCTTATTTTTGGCTTATTGAAAAAGTGAGATTTAGCAAAAACTTAAAACTACAAAGTTGTTAAAGAGCTTATTCTAAACAACATTAACAAAGACACTTTTGACTTTTGTCCACAGAATAAGCTAAAAATCTAGCTTTTTGCTACTGTTCACAGAAACTAAGCTTGAAACAACTTATCTAGTTTATAGCTTATTTCAAGCTTATTTCTTGAAGAAAATGAAAAACAAAAGAAGCTATTTAGAGATTAAGATGTGAACTAAAGTTATCTAGGAAGAAATATGCCAAGAATTAACAAGATTATCAAGAAAATTGATCTCAAAAAGTGCAAACTTCAGCTTAAGACTGTTTTTAAATTTTTCTTAATAAGCTAAAATTGCTCATTTCTTATCCTAAAAAGCTGAAACTTTAGAAATAAGCTATGCTATGGATATTAAGCTAATCTAGATAAAAGGATTTTAACTTTTACAACTAGAAATGAGAATCACAAGAAATTAAGCTACAAATCTAAAAAGCTGCTATACTACTTTTGTAGGAAAAATAAGCTAATTTAAAAGCTGAATATTGAAAACTAAATGATGAAAAGTTATAAGCTAATGGAATTCTAGAAATATGCTTAATTCTGAATTCTAGTATCTACTTATGAATGCTCAAAGACAATTAGAAAATTGAGTAGCAACAACAGTTAATACTGTTGTTGCTGGTGCAATTGACCAACATGGTAAATGCAGGCTAAGCTCTTAACCTAAAACTCATATACTCATTAACCACTTGTATCTAAACCTATTTTCTCCTGAATTGATCACTAAAATGCTTAGAAGCTCTTAAATCTAAGAACTCTAAACTCTTAAACTCTTAAAAACACCCCTGGTGCTAAGTAGGAGAATCTAAGCCCTAAACTTTGTAATCCTCTATACTAACTTCTAAAAACTTTTAAGAATTCAATAACATGACCTAACTCAACTGAATGATACATTTTGACAAACTACTGTTGACTTTAAGAGTCAAAATAGGCTTGTACCAAACACTACTTTATAGTGACTGTCAAAACTAAAGTAAACTTGAAAACTGATTTAAAACTAAAATAGCTAATTCCTTTTATCTACTTTCACTAAGATTAACCTACTTAAGCTAAGTGAGCTCTAAAAATCCTAGCTTATTAATAGGAAATAAGCACTTTCTCTACTAGCTTATTCTACTTACTTTGACAGAATTTTAAAAATGAAACCTAACTTGATTTCAAACATAAAACAGAATAAAACTAATACATCTATAAACTAATTAAGAAAAATGAAACAGGATTAAACATGAGATTTCAAAAGAATAAGCAATTTGAATTAAGCTATGAATGCTAAAAAAATGACTTTGAACCTGTGAATGTAGACTCTGAACCTAGCCACTCTATCTGAGTGAGTGGCTTACAAATGTAATCCTAATGGCTTCCTAGCCTCTAAACCAAAGAGCCATAAGCTCAATAAGCTGTTCTTAGCTTATTTACTTCTTGAACCTCCAAAGTGAATAAAAGGAACTCAAGTTATCATACTTTGATGTAAGTTGTAGGAAATGAGTAAATGAATCACTAAAACAGAATTTTAACTAAATTTGAGCTTATGAACAAGAATAAGCTCAAAAGAGCTTATGGAGAGCTTATTGAAGTAAAACATCTTAAAATGGAAATCAAAGTACGAAGAAACTTGAAAACTGAATGTTATTGCTCAAAATGATTACGAACAAGCTGAATTAACAAAAGTACAAGTGATGAAAGCTGAATTTTAAAAACTAAAAGAAAATGCTTGAAAAATAAGAAAAATACAAACTGAAAAATAAAAACTACTAACTCCCCGTTTCTTCTGCCTTCTTGTTTCTTTTATAGGCTGTTGAGGTTCTTTGTTGTGTGTTTCTTGTGTTTGTTTGGTGAGAGCAAACCAAAAAATCATCTAAACCGTCCACTAAGCCTTGGGGATTTGTGGGATTGCCAAATGGGATTAGTGGAGGAGGGGGGAGAGGTTTGACCATGGGGTTTTTGAGGTGCAGGGTAAAAGGAGGAAGGCAAACCCGTGAGTTTGGTTGTGGGGGAAAAAGGGCGGGAAAAGCTGGTTATACAAAAAGAAGAGTGACAGGGCAAAGGTTCGGGGTTTTGACAGCTTTGGTCCTTCAAAGTTAATAAAGGCTTTGCAAGGTTGGTCCTTGTGGTGTTAAAGATTTGGAAACTTGGCAGATTTGGTCCTCCAACCCATATAAGTTAGTTACATAGGTGGTCCTTGTGTATTATAACTTTTAGGGGGTTGGCAGATTAACCCCCTCAAGTTATACTTCTATTGAATTGTAATTTCAGCCCTTGTAGTTTTCCACCATGATATACAACCTTTTGAATTGGCAATTTCAGTCCCTGGAGTTGTATTTTTTTCTTCTTTGACTTTCTTTTGACTTGACCGTGTCGGTGTTGACTTTGACTTTGACCAGTTGACTTTTCTGTTGACTTTTTGACTTGATTGACTTTTCGGCTTTGATTTGGCTTTGTCTTTCACAGTCTTTTCCATTCCGAGTCCGGTTTTGTCGTTTTGGCTTTGTTTTTCGTCCTTTTCTGGCTTTGTTTTTCGTCCTTTTCTTAGTTATCCGTTCCTGCACAACACAATTAGCAAAACAAGCGTATATTTGGCATTTTAAGTCCGTTTTTGGTTATTTTAGCTCGTTTTTAAAGATAAAAGGTATGTGTAATTAAGCACATACCACCTAGCATCATATAGATCCCTTTAAGAAATGTATTGAGACAAAGGACCCATATTGCACCAGTTACCAAACCACAAAGAAGTATTTTCTCTATTCCCAATAATACAATTTACATTATTCTTTATAAGGTCCCCTATTTGCAATAGATTTTTCCATCCCCAGCTATCATTAGTATTAGCTAAGATCTCCCATATGTTTCTTCCTCTCAATTTTACTGTGTGAACCCATTTCACCCACAAGGTGTCTTTTTTGGTAGCTATATTCCAAACATGTTTGGTAAGCAATGCTTGATTCCATATTTGAAGGTTCTTCAAACCTAAACCACCTTGGTTCTTTGGTCTGCATATATCCTTCCAGGCTACTTTAGCCTTGCCATTGGTAGCATCACCTTGATTCCATAGAAACCATTTAAGGAGCCTATTTATTTCTTTAATAATTGTGACTAGAATGAGAAAAACTAAAGCCCAATATATATAGAGAGATTCTAAAATAGCAGCAATAAGTTAAAGCCTACAGCATATGATAACTTTGGTTTCTTCTAGGTTTTTTTCACTTTACTCTTGATTTTATCAATGGTAAACAACCCACAATCCTCACACTTAACTCTTTTAGCAATAATTGGGGACTCTAGTATTTCATGGCAGCTTGCCAATCAGCAAAAGGTAAGAACTCAGAATAGCTGTTTTCTCATCTTTAAGACTCCCCCAAATAAAGATAGTTCTCTTGGAATTATTAGGAAAGTAGACCAGAAGTGTCAACTGAACTCATCCAAAGTTTCTTAATAATCCTTTACAGAGTTAACATCCCCATGAAACATTACTAATAGATCATCAGTAAAATAAACATGAACAAGTTTGAGTTGCTTACATCCAAAGTGATATTAAAACCTTGAATCATTCTCAATCTGTCTTTGGAGCATGGGAGAAAACATTTCCATGATTAAAGTGAATAGGTAAGGTGAAACCGGATCACCCTGCCTCAGTCCTCTTCCTCCCTTAAAGTATCCAATTCTTTTACCATTCACATTTAGAGTAAACCCAGCAGTGGTTAGACATTTCATAATCCAGTGGACCATTTTCCTATGAAAGCCAAATTCTTCAAGAGTTTTCCTGAAAAATCCCCAGTTGACTGTATCATAAGCCTTTTGAAGATCAATTTTGAGGGCAATTCTATTTGGGCCACCTTTTTATTATATCTCTTCATTAGTTCTTGAGTTAACAGGATATTGTCTTGGATATTTCTTCCAGGGATGAAGGCACTCTAGTTACTACTAACTAGTAAACCAAGTACAGGCTTTATCCTATTAGTAATTACTTTGCTGATACACTTGTAGAGTGCATTGCAGCATGCAATGGGCCTAAAGTCAGTCACTTTGTTGGGATTCTAAACTTTAGGGACAAGTGAGATAAGAGTAGCATTGAGATCCCCAAGCATTCTTCCTGAATTAAAGAACTCCTTAACAGCCTTGCAGACATCTTTACCAACAATGCTCCAGGCTTTCTTAAAAAAAGCAGCAGTAAAAAAACCTTCCATGGACCAGGAGCTTTTGATCATTAATATCTAACATAACATTTTGTTTTCTTTGTCAGAAATTCCCTTAACCATTCTCTGTGCACATCAGTACTTAATTCTTATATGAAAAAGAGTTACAACTTTCTATTATCCTTACCGACTGGAGATTTTCAAGAAATCCTTCAAAGTGCTTTTGAACGACCTTAGGAATTTGATCTCTATTATAATTGTTTCCTGAATCATCATTGAGGTTGAAAACCTTGCTTCTATTATTTCTTCCCTTTAGAACTTTGTGAAAATAACTAGTATTCTTGTCCCCACCACTCAACCATTTGATCTTAGTTTGTTGATATAAGAACTTCTCCTATCTGCTTCAGCTTCATGAATCTATTAAAAGATTTGCTTCAGGTCTCTAAGATCAGTAAATTAAAGGACAATATCAATTTTCAGTTTGCTACTCCTTGAGTTGACTTTTTTTATATTCAACTCTTTGAAGATATTGCCTTTGCATCACAACCAAGTTTATTC
The DNA here is from genome assembly GCA_026074375.1 of Tanacetum coccineum. Taxonomy (NCBI): domain Eukaryota; kingdom Viridiplantae; phylum Streptophyta; class Magnoliopsida; order Asterales; family Asteraceae; genus Tanacetum; species Tanacetum coccineum. The sequence continues at coordinate 79,617 of BQNB010009906.1, forward strand.
AGGGTCCTCTTCAATCTTTTGAGCTTTTGAACAAGTTGTTACATATATACCCATGATATTAATCATCCATTTCTCACTTACAATAGGTAACTAAGTTCTTGTGTTCAGTGAGAAAATTAGAAAATCTAAAAGCTTTGCTTTTCTTTCTTATAGAAGCAGGAATACATAAGATTAAAGGAGTATGATCAAATATAAGATATGGGAGAAACTTAGCATGAGCATTGGGGAATTTGTTGATGAAGGCCTCATTAGACATAACTCTATTAAGTTTTTTAAGAATCCCAGTCATATTACCAGCTTTGGTTTTTTGCAGGTTTTTAGTCCATGTAAAGTGAAGCCCTGATCTACATATATCCTCCACTTCAATATTATTCAAACATTCTTGAGGAAAAAAAAAAAAAAAAAAAAAAAAAAAAAAAAAAAAAAAAAAAAAAAAAAAAAAAAAAAAAAAAAAAAAAAAAAAAAAAAAAAAAAAAAAAAAAAAAAAAAAAAAAAAAAAAAAAAAAAAAAATCCAGCATATTAGTAGACATAATAGAGCTTCCACATGAATGTTCATTAAGATGCAGAGTTACATTCAAATCCCCTGCAATACACCAAGGATTACCATTTACATATCTGCTATCTTTTACTATTTCCTCCCATAACTTCCTTCTATTAATTCCATCATTAGCAGCATACATAAATGTGTAGAAGCACTTGAAATCACAATTGGTTGCACTTATAACACAGAAGATTGACTGACTTGTTTTATGAAGAACTTGAATATTAGTATCATCAGTATCCCACCTTACAAAAATTCATGAACCCTCTTTTGCCTTTCACCCCCTTTTTTTCATTGTTTTCCCCCCCCTATTTTTTTGATTTTTTTCTTTTTTTTTTTTTTTTTTTTCTGCATATTAGATAACCCAAGCCCACCTTCTTAAAAGATCCTATCACAGGTTTTTTAAAGTTTAGTATTTTTGAGTCTTGTCTCCAAAATAACACATAATTTTATACCTTCACTTCTTAATAGATTCAGAACTTCATTCTGTTTCTCAGAAGTATTCATCCCTCTAATATTCCATACACCAATTTTATAATCTATATGGTTCCTCATTTAGAACTCCACCCTCAATTCCACTAACTTCAGTATCCCTCATTACTTTTGCAGTTCCCTCATTAGGCTCTAGAATATCCTCTATTTCCCCTGTATCATTTCCATCATTGCTCTCTTTCAATCTGTCTTCATCCCATTTTGCTTTGAATCATTCTATCATGTCCTTTGACCAAGTAATGGATTCTTTAATGGTAGGCTATACTTTATCATTCAAAAACTTATCAACAATCATCCTTTCTTTAAGGATTCTCAGCTCTGAATCATTATCTTCAGGTAGAGAATCAAGTACCGAATATTTATTGACAGAATTTCTTATTTCCCTCACCACTTCATCCCCAACCTTCCATTGATTGCTATACTCCTTATTCTTCTCATTAAGCTATGTAACATTTTGTTTCTTCCTGTATTCTTTCTTACTGTTTTCTGGTCTACCCATCCTTCATGGACCATTGTTTTGTCTTTGGTTTTGGAAGTTATTTTTGTAGTTAGAATAACCTCCATTCCTGTTATTCTTATTCCTATAAAATTTCCATTGCCCATGTTCCTTAATATTTGCACTTTCTTGTTGAATGCCTTTACCTTTTCCATTGTTGTCATTAACCTTTTCATCAGATATAGTTCTGCATTTATCATTCTATCTCGGCACCAACCTTCATACATTTCTTTATCATGTCTAAATAACTTTACATGATTGCAGGATCAGAGGGCATCCAATCATTACATCACTTAGACTTTTTTACTTCCTTTTTAGAGGCGTGCCTTTATCAATTGTATGAATCTCAATTTCAGTCTTAAGATTCTTTTGAATCATCCAATTCACAAGCCACTCTTGCACTAGCTAGATTCGCTATACTTTTATGACAACATATTAGTAGTCATAGTTGTCCATTTGCATAGGCTTTCCTTTGAACCAACTAGACTAATGCACTATTCCCTTTTATCACATCCAAGCTGCTAAAGGAACATTATTAATCTTTACCCAAACAGGCATTTTCCTAGGTTCCACCTTTTGCATACCAAACTCAGAGCTCCACTTTTGAACAAACAATGGTTTATTCCTAACCATCCAAGGTCCTTTTTCAATAACAACATTCATTCCTGTCTCATCATTGAACTTAAACATATAACAGCCATTTTTCCACTTATCAATTTCTGCAATACCATATCTTCCCCACATTCTTTTGATATTATACCTAAGCTCATTAATATGCATATGATAGCCAACAAACTGCCCACAAATTGTTAAGCACCATCTCTCACTTCCTTTCTTTACAAGCTCTTCATCAAATACTACAAACCTTTTCCCATTCTCAAGTTATAAATGTTGGTTTGAAATCAAGTTCCCAAGGGTACTTCATAACTTTTAACCTTTGATGCATAAGGAATCGCATTTGATCCATGTTGTTCCCTTTATTTCTTGTTAGGACTCTGGAATTATCACAGTCAAGTTTAGTATCAGTATGTTCCTCATTATCAGCAGTACCAAACACTCCTTCAATACCCTCATTGCTCAAAACTGAATCCAAATTATTTTGAATATCATCTGAGTTTATACTCTTCTCCTTTATAGTTTCCTCGTCATTCAAATCATTATTTCCTACATTTTCTTCAGTATTGCTTATCTCTACTCCATCTTCCCTATTAGCCTCCTTACTCAATCTGCTTTCCCTATCCCCCTCACTAGATTCCTTAAAGGTCTCATGCTCTTTCTTATTGAAACTTTTGTTTTTTGATCCGATTTTCTTTTTATTAGTTTTAGAATTGTTAATATTGTGTACATTATCTTCAAATCTCAAAGGAACTCTAGATTGCCTTTGATTTCTCATACTGAAATTAAGGTTTATGAAAATTGGGGAAAATCACAAGAGGTCATGATATTAGCTAATTATGCAATTAACTACGTAAATCAATCACCAGTACTATAAACTATCAATAGAAAGCCTAAAAATCACAGAATTTAGCACTAAAAAATCAAACGAACTTTTGGCGCCAAAACACCATTATCAATTTTCCAAAGAACAACTCAAATTGAGATGAAATTAGTGGGGATATATGCGGAATAATGAGTTGATTCATAATCTGTAATCAGAATTGATGAAATGGTAGTAAATCTAGTGAAATTGAAGCTTTTTTGTGAGTTTTTAGTAATAGCGAAATGGCGGGAAAATTCAATTATGAAGAGAGAGAAAAGGAAAAAAAATTAAAGTAATTTTTCACGTTTCGAATTGTTTGCATGGTAGATAGGAAATAAGAAAATATCTTGTTTCTATAAGATGAAAACTTGTTTGTTGTCAAATAAGAAAAAGCCATAACAGAACCGATACAATGTAAAAATCCTAAAAATCGAAACCAAACGGTTTGCAGTTTTGAAAAAATCAAAAATATATGGTTCAGGTTTTAGTTTTAGCTTAAAAACGCCTCAACCCCCCCCCCCCCAAAAAAAATCTAATACAAGGGATTAATGATTACATATCATTTTTATGTCATTAAGAAGACAAAGTACTAGCGACTGATATGATTACAAATTTGATCACCGTGATAATACAACAAAAGTACCAATATGGTTCATTATCTCAATGTTATTCTGGTGTTAAATGATTCATGAGTTTGGTTCATGTTAATGTCTTTGATACACAATACTTGACATTAGTTTTCGGCAACACCAAACGATAATTGAGTATTGTATTTGTGTTTAATCTCAATCTTGAACCACAAGCCGTAAGTAAAGAGTACGGAGTATTACTCTTATCATAAGTAAATATATAATTTTTTCTAAATTCATGATTATGACGTTTTCATGAGGATTTAGATTCTCTTAAGTTGATATCAACATATTATGTTTCCTCACTAACAAAATAGTTAGTATTGTGTCTCTTTGATTCTTTGCAAGTGAGCATGTTCAGTTTGCTTTTTGAATTCTTATGGTATAATAATAATATATTTCAAATAATAAAATAAAAAAATGAATTTGATCGATAAACAATGCAATAATTATAGTTTTTTCAAAACAATGTGCAACTTTATTACGTAGCGTTTGGTACGCATGAATCGAAGTTGGAATGAAATAAATTATTACAATGAAATGAAACTTTTTTGCTTGTTTTGAGTTTGGCAATGGAATGATTTATTCACGTAGCGTTTTGTATGCATGAATCAAAGCTGGAATGGAATGAATCATTACGGCGAAATGAAAATAATTTGTTTGTTTTGAGTTTTGTAATTGAATGGTTCATTCATTGGTTCATTCCATTACGTCTGTAACCACCAATTTCATTACATAGTCACCCCCTAGTTTTTTTCCATTCCATTACGACATGAAATCATATTTTGTCACATTTCATTTATTTAATTCATTTTCAATGTTCATTGCCTCATATCAAACAACGTATGTGAATGCTATATTATATTCTAACATGACAGCCAAATAGGTCAATGAAACTAGTAATGACTTATTCAATTACTATGTTCATTCTATTGCACCGTCAATTACATTTCTTTACTAGTACATTACGTCTAACCAAACACACCCTCAATGTTTCATTCCATTACGTCTATAACCCATATTTTCATTACATAGCCACCCCCTATTTTTTTCCATTCCATTACGAGGTGTAATCACATGTTGTCATATTTCATCTATTTCATTCATTTCCAACATTCATTGCATTATACCAAACAACATACGTAAATGATATATTCCATTCTAACATATCAACCAAATAGGCTAATGGAACAACAATGACTCATTCAGTTACTATGTTCATTCCATTAATAGTCGATTACATTCCTTTATCAGTCCATTATGTCTAACCAAATAGACTCTTAGGCTATGAACCCAAACTGAAAGTGACCAGATGCATCATTTTTTTAAGACTTTGATACAAGGAAAAAACTAACAAAAGAATGATTTTGTTTAACGAAAATTAAATTCATTTTTAAATTTCTAACTAATTAAGGCTATATGTTTGGCGGCAACCATTTAAAATCGTTTAGACGCGGCAAGCGACTAGCGGTAATCATTTTAGATGAAAAACTTATTTGGCAACACCTCAACTAGCATTTGAATATTGTCTAACTACTCTAACCTCAAATTCTTTCTCAAGAAGTATTTCAGAATTGCTCTTATCAGTTTGGTCCTTATGGTTTACCGGGTGTAACACTTTTGGTCAACAAAAAAACACACGGTTGGACCAAAAGTGTTACGGGTCGAGTAAATCAGGACAAGATCCGTTACAACAAATAGTTTTGGACCAAAAGTGTTACACCCGGTAAACCATAATGACCAAAAATGTAGTAACTCTTATTTTTATAATTTTATATTTTCTAAGAACAGCTTACATCTATGTTACTAAATATTTTTTTAACAAACATCTACTGCTACCTGCTGATGATAACTGCTACTGTTACGGCTACTGCTTACTTTTTATTGCTTACTATTAATATTTCTACTGCTATTGCTTACTTCTATTTCTATCGCAAAAGATACCCTAAACAATAACAATAAAGTCAATGCATTGTCATCGGTTGAAAATTCAAAAGGGCAGCTGAAAAATCTCTGCAAACCCATGTAAAAAGGCCAGGCCCAAAGATATTAGCCCAAGCAATGTGCTAAAAAAACAATTCAATTGTATTAAACGAGTCTGTAGGTGACCCGTGCGTTGCGGCGGGGGCTTATGTTGTCGTTACAGGGTATGTCAATGAATATGAGTGTGAATGTGTGCTTGCGTTGTGGTGATGCTGATTAGTATGCAACACATGTATTTTATT